>JAZHEH010003255.1:0-35104 GCA_036589455.1 Ateles fusciceps | reverse complement strand
AGCAGTGATGATGAGCTTTTGTTCATGTTTGTTGGCTGCATAAATTTCTTCTTCTGAGAAGTGTCTGTTCATATCCTTTGCCCACTTTTTGATGGGGTTGTTTGTTTTTTTCTTATAGATTTGTTTAAGTTCTTTGTAGATTCTGGATATTAGCCCTTTGTCAGATAGATAGATTGCAAAAATTTTCTTCCATTCTGTAGGTTGCCTGTTCATTCTGATGATAGTTTCTTTTGCTGTGCAGAAGCTCTTTAGTTTAAGTAGGTCCCATTTGTCAATTTTGAGTTTTGTTGCCATTGCTTTTTGTGTTTTAGTCATGAAGTCTTTGCCCATGCCTATATCCTGAATGGTATTGCTTAGGTTTTCTTCTGGGGTTTTTATGGTTTTAGGTCTTATGTTTAAGTCTTTAATCCACCTGGAGTTAATTTTTGTATAAGGTGTAAGGAAAGGGTCCAGTTTCAGTTTTCTGCTTATGGCTAGCCAGTTTTTACAACACCATTTATTAAATAAAGAATTATTTCTCCATTGCTTGTTTTTGTCAGGTTTGTCAAAGATCAGATGTTTGTAGATAGGTGGTGTTATTTCTGAGACCTCTGTTCTGTTCCATTGGTTTATATATCTGTTTTGGTACCAGTGCCATGCTGTTTTGGTTACTGTAGCATTGTAGTATAGTTTGAAGTCAGGTAGTGTGATACCTCAAGCTTTGCTCTTTTTGCTTAAGATCGTCTTGCCTATATGGGCTCTTTTTTGGTTCCATATGAAATTTAAAATAGTTTTTTCTAATTCTGTGAAGAAAGTCAATGGTAGCTTGATGGGAGCATAGCATTGAATCTAAAAATTGCTTTGAGCAGTATAGCCATTTCACAATATTGATTCTTCCTAGTCATGAGTATGGAATGTTTTTCCATTTGTTTGTGTCCTCTCTTATTTCTTTGAGCAGTGGTTTGTAGTTCTCCTTGAAAAGGTCCTCCACATCCCTTGTAAGTTGTATTCTGTAGCAGTTGTGAATGGGAGTCCAGGGGAGTGAAGGGTTGTATCTCACTGGCATTTCAGGTGCCACTAGGGTATGAAAAATAAACTCCTGCAGCTAGCTCAAATGTCTGCCCAAATGGCTTCCAAGTTTTGTGCTTGAAACCCAGGGCCCTGGTGGCATAGGAACCAGAGGGAATCTCTTGGTCTGTGGGTTGCAAAGCCCCTGGGAAAAGCATAGTATCTGGCTGTAGTGCACCATTCCTCACATCACAGTCCCTCTTGGCTTCCCTTGGTTAGGGGGAGGGATTTCCCTGACTCCTTGCGCTTCCTGGGTGAGGTGACTCCCCACCCTGCCTTGGCTTGGCCTCTGTGGGCTGCATCCATTGTCTAACCCATGCCAGTGAGATGTGCTGGGTACCTCAGTTGCAAATGCAGAAATTACCTGCCTTCTGTGTTGATCTTGCTGGGAGCTGCAGATCGGAGCTGTTCCTATTCGGCCATCTTGCCTGGGAAACTAGTTTTAGTTATTTATTTTCTTCTGCCAGCTTTGAGGTTATTTGGTTCTTGTTTTGCTAGTTCTGGTAGGTGTGATTTTAAGTTCTTAACTTGAGACCTAACTTCTTGATGTCTGCGTTTAATGGTATGTAATTTTTTGTTCATACTGCTTTGGCGTATCCCAGAGATTTTGGTATGTTCTGTCTCTGTTTATATTTATTTTCAAGATTTTTAAATATTTGTCTTAATTTTGTTGTTTACCCAAAAGTAATTCAGGAGCAAGTTGTTTAATTTGCATATAATTATGTGATGTTGAGAGAAATTCTGGTTATGGATTTTGATTTTTATTCCACTAGGGTTTAAGATTAGGCTTGTATGCTTTCAGTTATTTATTTATTTATTTATTTATTTATTTTTTTTGAGACAAGATTTCTCCTTTTTGGCCAGGCTGGTCTTGAACTCCTGACCTCAGGTGATCTGCCTGCCTCGGCCTCCCAAAGGGCTGGGATTACAGGCGTGAGCCACCGCGCCTGTCTCAGTTTTGTTATTGTTGTTTTTTAATGTATTGAGACTTGCTTTATGGCTCAGCATGTGGTCGATCTCAGCTTGTGTTTTCTATGCAGATGAGAAGAAAGTACGTTCTGTGGTTGTTGGGAGGAGGATTCTGTAAGGGTCAATTCAGTTCAGTAGGTGAAATGTCAAATTTAATTCTAGAACGTCTTTGTTACTTTTCTGTGTCAGCAATTTGTCTAATGCTGCCAATGAGGTGTTGAAGTCTGTATTAGTGTGTGGCTATTTTAAGTCTTTTTTTTTTTTTTTTTTTTTTTTTTTGAGACGGAGTCTTGCTCTGTCTCCCAGGTTGGAGTGTAGTGGTGCAATCTCGGCTCACTGCAACCTCTGCCTCCTGGGTTCAAATGATTCTCCTGCCTCAGCCTCCTGAGTAGCAAGGATTACAGGTATGCACCACCACACCAGGCTGATTTTTGTATTTTTAGTGGAGACGGGGTTTCACCATGTTCGTCGAGCAGGTCTTGAACTCCTGATCTCGTGATCTGTTTACCTTGGCCTCCCAAAGTGCTACGATTACAGGCGTGAGCCACCATGCCCGGCCATCTAAGTCTTATCATAGATCTAGAAGTACTTGTTTTAGAAATTTGATGCTACAGGTTTGGGTGCCTATATATTTAAAAACATTTATGCCTTTTTGTTGAATTGAGTTCTTTTATCATTGTGTATTATTCTTTATCATCTTCTTCTTTGTCCTTTTTAAAAACTGTTGTTGGTTTAAAGTCGGTTTAATCTGATATAAAAATAGTGACCCCTGCTTTTTTTGTTTTCCATTTGCATGCTAGATCTTAGTTTATGCCTTTACTTTGAGCCTGTTGGTGTAATTATATGTGAGATGGACCTTTTGAAGACAGCTGATGGTTGGTTCTTGATTTTCTTTAATCCAATTTGCCAGTCTGTGCCTTCTAAGTGGGATATTTAGATTATTTTATCCAAGGCTAATAATTACATGTCAGATTTTTATTCTGCCAGGATGTTGTTATCTGGTTGCTTTGCAGCTTTATAAGGTCTGTGAGCTATGTACTTATGTGTGTTTCTGTGGTTTCTTGGCCTTTCATTTCCATGTTTAGAACTCCCTTAAGGATCTCTTGGAGGGCTGGTCTAATGGTATTAAATTCCCTTAGCGTTTGTTTGTCTGGAAAAGATTTTTTTCTCCTTCACTTATGAAGCTTAGTTTGACAGGATATAAAATTCGGGGTTTGAATTTCTTTAAGGATGCTAAAAGTAGGCCAACACTCTTCTGGCTTGTGTTGCTGACAAGTCTGCTGTTAACTTGATGGGGTTTCTTTTGTATGTGATCTGACCCTTTCCTCTAGCAGCCCTAAGACTTTCATGTTGACTTTTGGATTCTTTTACTATGTATCTTTGGAATGACCATCTTGTATAGTATCTTATCTCTAAATTTCTTGAATTTGCATGTCAACTTCTCTAATGAGTTTGGGGAAGATTTTGTGGACTATATTCTAAAATATGTTTTCCAAATTTCTTACTCTTTCTCCACAATGCCAATGAGTCATAGTTTATTATTTTCATCTGACGGGGTTGATTCAAAGGTCCAGATTTCAAGCCCTATAATTTTTCTCTCTGCTTGGTCTAGTCTGCTGTTGAGGCTTCCAATTGTATTTTGAAATCCCTATAGTGAGTTGTTCAATCCAAGAAGCTCAGTTTTCTTCTTCTTAAAATGGCTATGTTATCTTTCAACTCCTGAATTATTTTACTGGCTTTCTTGGTTAGGTTTCAGCTTTCCCTTGGATCTCATTGTGCTTCCTTGCCATCCAGATTCTGGATTCTATGACTGTCATTTCAGCATTTCCATCTGGTTAGGAGCTAATGTGATCATATTGCTGAGGAGCTAATGTGATCCTATGAAGGTTAGGAAACACTGACTTTTTGAATTGTTGGACTTCTTTCACAGATGCTTTCTCATCTGAGAGGGCTCGTGTTTATTTATCTTTTTGAAATTGCTGTCATTTGGATATGAATTTTTGTTTTTATATTCTTATTCTTCCCTTGAGTGTTTGACTGTTGTGTATGTTGTATACAGTTCATTGGTTTTGTCTCTGGGTTCTTTCACAAGGCCAAGACTGTTTTTGAATTTCTTTTCTTTGAGATAAAGTTTTGTTCTTGTCGCCCAAGCTGGCTTGCAATGGTTTGATCTTGGCTTACTATAACCTCCACCTCCTGGGTTCAAGTGATTCTCCTGCCTCAGCCTCCCAAGTAGCTGAGATTACAGGCACCTGCCACTACACCTGGCTAATTTTGTGTATTAGTAGAGATGGGGTTTCACCATGTTGGCCAGGCCAGTCTCGAACTCCTGACCTCAGGGGATCCACCTGTCTTGGCCTCCCAAAATGCTGAGATTACAGGCATGAGCCACCCACCACACCTGGCCTCTATGGATTTTTTGATTGTGGCTAGTTTCTGCATTGGTTTTCACAGGCTAAGTGTGTTGAGGGAATTTATTTTTGTTTGGTGGTGTAATTCTGACTTCAATCCCATAGATGGTGCTTTGGAGTAAGGGCTGGTAGATAGGCTCCTTACTCAGGGGCATAACTCTTTTGTATATCAGTGTGTTTGCAGCAGTGCTCTGAGGAGGGGGAACAGTTGGCAAGGAGGTAAGAAATAGCTTTCTCACAAAGTTTTTTCCCCAAGCCTTCAGAGAATTTCCTTCAATCAATGGTGCTCTACCCCCCATTTTCTTAGCTCCAAAGAAGTCCCTGGACAGTTGCACGCCCCCATCTTTAAGGTCAGGGATGTCCAATCTTATGGCTTCTCAGGACCACATAGGAAGAAGAAGAATTATCTTGGGCCACACATAGAACACACTAACACTTATGATAGCTGATGAGCTAAAAAAATTGCAAAAAAAAAAAAAATCTCAGAATGTTTTAAGAAAGTTTACAAATATGTGTTGGGCCACATTCAAAGTCTTCCCGGGCCACATGCAGCTCATGGGCCCAGGACAAGCTTGCTTTAGGGGCAGTTTGAGTCAAAGGTTATTCCTGTTAATGTCCAGGGACCTGCTGATTCTTTGTGCTTGGAAGGGTCCGACTGGGATGTGGGGTATGTCTGCAGGTGTTTGTGGATGCTGTAGGTCAAGGGTGAAGGTTCCCTGGGCAGGGTGGGTGGTGCCATGGGTGTGCAGCTGGTGTGGTGCCCACAGCCTGGAGTTTTTTGCTCAGCAGTTGGCTTTGAGGACCATTCAGCTCATGCTAACCTGACCAGGTTTTCTGTGATATGTGCTTTTAGGTAAGGCCTGACCAGCTAGTTTTGTCCCAAGCCTTCTGCACCCAAATCTTTGGGCTTATGTGTTCCAGGCCACAGGTTTTTCTTGGATGGAGGCTGTGGCCAGCCAACAGGCTATGGTTTTCCAAGACCAGTCTTGCAGAAGGAGGCACATCCAGTTCCCGTGCTGGCACATGAACCTGTGCCTCTTCTTCTCAGTGTTCTGAGAGTGGGGGAGCACCACCTCGACTTGAGCTCAGGCCACAGTTACCAGCTCAATACCCCTTAACTGTGCACTCAAACCCTGGGAAGTTGGGATGGGTCTTGTATTTATATTTTCTGGTACCTCAGGGTCAAGCTCTGGCTGTTCTGGAGCAGGCAAACTGCTTTCAGGCTGCCAGAAAAACACCCAGGTGGGGCAGTTGAGGCTGTGCTATGTGTACACCCTTGAAAGAGCAACCAGGCAGGAACTGGGGAAGGGAGCGGCACACAAGGGGGTGTGCAGATCAGATACACTTCAGGCCCTTGGAAAAGGCAGCCTGCCGTCTCCTGGTCTGGCTGTCAGCAGGCACTAGAGTGACTTGGAAAGATGGTGAGCCTTGGGGGATGGGTACCTATTGTCATATTTTCCTGCAGCTGCCTCATGCATGAAGCCTTTTGGGCTCCATGCGTGTTCAAGCTCTGCCTCTCCCTACCCTCTTGGCAGTTCCCCCTGCCAATTCAAATGTCTGTGTGTGTTATGGGATCTCTTGTAGCTGGAATCTCAGAGTTCCATGGGAGGAGTGTGTGACCTATAGTTTCTTAACTCTCTCCTTCCTTAGGTCCAATTCTGGACCAAGAGCTGCTCCTGGTGACTGGTGACTCCATCTGGCTTCCTAGCTTCCTTCCTCTTCAAACTCAGTGTCTGCATTGCCTCTCCATTTATTTTGAGTGCTTTTTTTCCTCAAAGTTCTGTTCAAAGTGTGATGCTTTACTCAATATTTTTTTTTCTGTCTGTGAAAGAGGTGTTTCCTGACTGCATCTGGTTGACCATCTTGTCCCCCAGCTAAAAACGTAATTTATATTTTGATATGGTTTGGCTCTCTTTCCCAACCCAAACCTCATCTCAAATTATAATCCCCATGTGTAGAAGGAGAGACCTATAATCCCCACATGTTAAGGGAGGGACTTGATTGGATCATGGGGGCAGTTTCCCCTATGCTGTTCTCATGATAGTGAGTTCTCACATGATCTGGTGGTTTTATAAGGGTCTCTTCCCCCTTCACTTTCTCCTCTCTCTCCTGCCACCCATATAAGTAAGATGTGCCTGCTTCCCCTTCTGCTGCGATTGTAAGTTTCCTGAGGCCTCCCCCAGCTATGCAGAACTGTGAGTCAATTAAACCTCTTTTTTCATACATTTTACTCAGTCTTGGGTAGTATATTTATAGCAGTGTAAAAATGGACTAATACATATTTTAATAGACATCATATATAACCTGTCAATTCCTTCAGGTAGTATTTTAACAATATTAATTCTTTAAATTCATGAGCATGGGATATATTTCCATTTGTTTTTGTCCTCTACCATTTCTTTCATCAGTGTTTCATAGTTTTTCTTACAGGGAAGCTCTATCACCTCCTTGGTTAAACTTGTTCCTGAGTAGTATTTTATTATTTTTTAGCTGTTGTAATTGATACTCATTTCTAGTTTTATTCCATTGTGGTTTGAGAAGATGCTTGATATGATTTCAAGTTTTTAAAATTTGCTAAGATTGGTTTTCTGGCCTAATATATGGTCTATCCTGGAGAATGTTCTATGTGCCCGTGAGAAGAATGTGTACTCTGTAGCAATTTGATGAAATGTTTTGAGAGTTTCTTTGAGGAGTTTAGGTTTTTCTATATATAGGATCAGGTCTTGTGCAAAGAGAGACAGTTTGACTTCTTCTTTCCCAATTTAGAGGCCCTTCATTTTTTTTCTCACCCAGTTGCTCTGGGTAAGACTTCTAATGCTGGGTTGAATACAAGTGCTGAATGTGGGTGTCCTTGCCTTATGCCGGTTCTTAGAGGAAAGACTTTCAGCTTTTCCTCATTCAGTGTAATGTTAGCTGTGGTTTTGCCATATATGGTCTTTGTTGTGTTGAAATATGTTCCTTGTATGCCTAATTTGTTGGAGTTTTTAATAATAAAGATTCATTAATTAGAGTCTTATTTTCAAGTCTTCTTCTGGGAGTGATTTATTGGCTTAGGTCTGAATAATTTAATATGACATCCCTAACACTCCTTTAGAAAATGTGGGGAATGACAAAGGATGTGAAGAGGCAAGAGACTGTACTAAGAAGTGACTTAGACCAGGTGCGGTGGTTCACGCCTGTAATCCCAACACTTTGGGAGGCCAAGGTGGGTGGATCATGAGGTCAGGAGTTCAAGACCAGCCTGGCCAACATGGTGAAACCTCATCTCTACTAAAAATACAAAAAATTAGCTGGACATGGTGGCAGATGCCTGTAATCTCAGCTACTTGGGAGGCTAAGGCAGGAGAATCTCTTGACTCTGGGAGGTGGAGGATGCAGTGAGCCAAGACCATGCCACTGTACTCCAGTCTGGGCAACAGAGCAAAACTCCAATCAAAAAAAAAAAGTGACTTAGAGCCATTTTAAAGAGGAAATACATTAAACAGTTAGGAAAATGAAAGCCTACTATCACGTAAAAATCTGTGGCAAAGATGATGTGAGTAAAACATATTTTTGTGATTCCTGGTGGTTTTAAATTTGTTTTTGATTTTCTAAGTAATTCAAGGATCCATATTTTAAGAATCTACTATGCTATAGGTAACATTTTATTGCAACTGAATTTATTTTAAAAATTATTCGTTTTATGTTAGATTATTCTAAGTCTTCTTTCTTCATTACCAAACCATATTATTTTACTTACACAGGCTGATCTTACAGAAGCAGTGGAAACTGCATCTTCAGAAGGTCTACATGTGGATGAAGAGATTAAAGTTCTTCAACAGGCATTATTATCTCTAAAAACAATGCAAAAGAAACATGAAACACTGCAGAAGGATGAGAAGTTGGAAGAAGAACTAGTAAACCTCAAAAGTTACATGGAAATGAGTATGTTAGAACATAGTCCATTGAAACACTGTAAACAGGAGGATGAAGAAAGAGCAAGTCAGGCGATAGCAGAACAATTAGAAAAAATCAATCAATTTATACAGGTTAGTTTATTTATCTGTAATGTGCCTTCATTCATTTCACTGCAAATTATATTTTGGATATATGTATTGTATGTGTTTTTGCTGCTTCTCTTATAGTGATTTGGTAGATTTCTAGAAGGAAGGTGGTATCTGTTTCTCTCTTTAAATATTTTACTTGCCATTATTATCGTAACTAAATTGATCTTCCATAATAATGATTCTCATTAACAAATCATTTGATTACTAAGACCAGTTGACATAAAACAAGACTAATAGAAAAAGAAATGTGATTTACAAATTATACTATACTCTTGAATTATTCTTTATTTTTATTTTTTATTTATTGTACTTTAGATTCTGGGGTACATGTGCAGATCATGCAAGATTGTTGCAAAGGTACATTCATGGCAAGGTGGTTTGTTGCAACCATCCCCCCATCACCTATACCTGACATTTCTCCCGACCTCATCCTTTCCCCACCCTCCCTCCTACTATCCCTCCTGTAGCCTCCCCCAATGGACCACAGTGTGTGAAGCTCCCCCTCTTTGTGCCCAAGTGTTCTCATTGTTCAACATCCACCTATGAGTGAGAACATGTGGTATTTGATTTTCTGTTCTTGTGTCAGTTTGTTGAGAATGATGGTTTCCATGTTCATCCATGTCCCTGCAAAGGACATGAACTCATCCCTTTCTTTGGTTGCATAGTATTCCGTGGTGTATATGTGCCACATTTTCTTTGTCCAGTCTATCATCGATGGGCATTTGGGTTGGTTCCAGGTCTTTGCTATTGTAAACAGTGCCGGGATGAACATGCGTGTGCATGTGTCTTTATAATAGAACGATTTATAGTCCTTTGGGTATATACCCGGTAATGGGATGCTGAGTCAAGTGAAATTTCTATTTCTAGATCCTTGAGGATCGCCACACTGTCTTCCACAATGGTTGAACTAATTTACACTCCCACCAACAGTGTAAAAGTGATCCCACTTCTCCACATCCTCTCCAGCATCTGTTGTCCCCAGATTTTAAAATATATATATATATTTTATTGCACTTTAGGTTCTGGAGTACATGTGAAGAAAATGCAGGATTGTTGCATAGGTACATAAATGGCAATGTGGTTTGCTGCCTCCATCCCCATCACCTATATCTGGCATTACTCCCCATGTTATCCCTCCCCAACTCCATACCCTCATGGTCGCTCCCCTAGTCCCCCCCCCCGACAGACCCCAGTGTGTGATGCTCCCCTCCCTGTGTCCATGTGTTCTCATTGTTCAACACCCGCCTATGAGTGAGAACATGCGGTGTTTGATTTTTGTTCTTGTGTCAGTTTGCTGAGAATGATTATTTCCAGGTTCATCCATGTCCGTACATAGGACACAAACTCATGTTTTTTATGGCTGGATAGTATCCCATGGTGTATATGTGCCACATTTTCCCTGTCCAGTCTATCATCAATGAGCATTTGGGTTGGTTCCAAGTCTTTGCTATTGTAAACAGTGCTGCAGTGAACATACGTGTGCATGTGTCTTTATAATAGAACAATTTATAATCCTTTGGATATATACCCAGTAATGGGATTGCTGGATAAATGGAATTTCTGTTTTAGGTTCTTAGGAATTGCCACACTGTCTTCCACAATGGTTGAACTAATTTACACTCCCACCAACAATGTAAAAGTGTCTATTCTCCACATCCTCTCCAGCATCTGTTGTTTCCAGATTTTTTAATGATTTCCATTCTAACTCACATAGATGGTATCTCAATGTGGTTTTGATTTGCATTTCTCTAATGACCAGTGGTGATGAGCATTTTTTCATATGTTTGCTGGCCTCATATATGTCTTCTTTTAAAAGTGTCTGTTCATATCCTTTGCCCACTTTTGAATGGATTTGTTTGTTTTTTCTTTAAATCTGTTTTAGTTCTTTGGAGATTCTGGATATAAGTCCTTTTTCAGATGGGTAGATTGCAAAAATTTTTTCCCATTCTGTTGGTTGCCGATTCACTCTAATGATTGCTTCTTTTGCTGTGCAGAAGTTGTGGAGTTTAATTAGGTCCCATTTGTCTATTTTGGCTTTTGTTGTCAATGCTTTTGGTGTTTTAGTCATGAAGTCCTTGCCTATGCCTATGTCTGAAAGGTTTTTGCCTAGGTTTTCTTCTAGGGTTTTTATGGTGTTAGGTCTTATGTTTAAGTCTTTAATCCATCTGGAGTTAATTTTAGTGTAAGGTGTAGGAAGGGGTCCAGTTTCTGCTTTCTGCACATGGCTAGCCAGTTTTCCCAACACCATTTGTTAAACAGGGAATCCTTTCCCCATTGCTTGTTTTTGTAGGTTTGTCAAAGATCAGATGGTTGTAGATGTGTGGCATTGCCTCCGAGGCCTCTGTCCTGTTCCATTGGTCTTATCTCTGTTTTGGTACCAGTACCATGCCGTTTTGATTACTGTAGCCTTGTAGTATAGTTTGAAGTCAGGTAGCATGATGCCTCCAGCTTTGTGCCTTTTACTGAGAATTGACTTGACTATGTGGGCTATCTTTTGGTTCCATATGAAGTTTAAGGTGGTGTTTTCCAGTTCTATGAAGAAGGTCATTGGTAGCTTGATGGGGATAGCATTGAATCTATAAATTACTTTGGGCAGTATGGCAATTTTCACTATATTGATTCTTCCTAACCATGAGCACGGAATGTTTCTCCATCCGTTCGTGTCCTCTCTTATTTCACTGAGCAGTGGTTTCTAGTTCTCCTTGAAGAGGTCCTTTACATCCTTTGATAGTTGTATTCCTGGATGTTTTATTCTCTTTGTAGCAATTCTGAATGGCAATTCATTCTTGATTTGGCTCTCTTTAAGTCTGTTATTGGTGTATAGGAATGCTTGTCATTTCTGCACATTGATTTTGTGTCCTGAGACTTTGCTGAAGTTGCTTATAGTTTAGGAGATTTTGGGCTGAGACAGTGGGGTCTTCTAAATATTCAATCATGTCATCTGCAAGTAGAGGCAATTTGACTTCCTCCTTTCCTAAGTGAATATCCTTTATTTCTTTTTCTTGACTGATTGCTTTGGCTAGAACTTCCAATACTCTATTAATAGGAGTGGTGACAGAGGGCATCCTGGTCTAGTGGCAGATTTCAAAGGGAATTCTTCCAGTTTTTGCCCATTCAGTATGATATTGGCTGTGGGTTTGAAATAAAAAGCTTTTATTATTTTGAGATACATTTCGTCGATACCTAGTATTCAGAGTTTTTAGCATAAAAGGCTGTTGAATTTTGTCGAAGGCCTTGTCTGCATCTATTGAGATAATCATGTGGTTTTTGTCTTTGGTTCTGTTTATGTGGTGAATTTCGTCTATGGACTTGCATATGTTGAACGAGCCTTGCATCCTGGGATGAAGCCTATTGATTGTGATGGATAAACTTTTTGAGTGCTGTTGCAATCGGTTTGCCAGTATTTTATTGAAGATTTTTGCATCTATGTTCATCATGAATATTGGCCTGAAGTTTTCTTTTCTTGCCAGGTTTTGGTAAGGATGATGTTGGTCTCATAAATGATTTGGGGAGGATTCCCTCTTTTTGGATTGTTTGGAATAGTTCCAAAGGGGTAGTACTAGCTCCTCTTTGTATGTCTGGTAGAATTAGCTGTGAACCCATCTGGACCTGGGCTTTTTTTGGTTGGTAGGCTATTAATTGCTGCCTCTACTTCAGCCCTTGTTATTGGTCTATTTAGGGTTTTGACTTTTCTGGTTTAGGCTTGGGAGGGTGCAAGTGTCCAGGAATTTATCCATTTCTTCCAGGCTTACTGGAGCATGTGCATAGAGTTGTTTGTAGTAATCTCTGATGATAGTTTGTATTTCTGTGGAATCTGTGGTGATATCCCCTTTATCATTTTTAATGCATCTATTTGATTCTTCTCTCTTTTTTTTATTAATCTGGCTAGTGGTCTATTTTTGTTGATCTTTTCAAAAAACCAGCTGATGAATTTATTGATTTTTTATGGTTTTTTTGTGTCTCTTTCCTTATTTCTGCTTGATTTAGTTATTTTTTGTCTTTGCTAGCTTTTGAGTTTTTTTTTGATCTTGCTCCTCTAGCTCTTTCAATTTTGACAATAGGGTGTAATTTTTGATCTTCCTTGTTTCTCATGTGGGCATTTATTGCTATAAGTTTCCCTCTAGACACTGCTTTAAATGTTCCCAGAGATTCTGGGTACATTCTGTATTGTTCTTGTGGTTTAGAAGAACATCTTTTTTCTGCCTTATTTCATTGTTTATCCAGTCAACATTCAGGAGCCACTTGTTAGTTTCTATGAAGTTGTGCAGTTTGAGTTAGTTTCTTAATCCTAGATATAATGGTTGCACTGTGGTCTGAGAGACTGTTTGTATGATTTCTTTTTTTTGCATTTGCTGAGGACTATTTACTTCTAATTATGTGGTAATTTAGAGTAAGTGCATGTGGTGCTGAGAAGAATGTATATTTTTGGCAGTGGGTGGAGAGTTCTGTAGATGTTATTAGGTAGCTTTTCAGTTTTTGTTTGTTTTGTTGTCTGTCTAATGTTGAAGTGGAGTGTAAAGTCTCCCACTATTATTGTGGGGGAGTCTAAGTCTCTTTGTAGGTCGTTTAGAACTTGCTTTTGTATCTGGGTGCTCCTGTATTGGATACATATGTATTTAGGATAGTTAGCTCTTCATGTTTTATTGTCCTTTCACCATTATGTAGTGTTTTGTCTCTTCTGATTTGTTGGTTTAAAGTTGATTTTATCTGAGACTAAAATTGCAACCCCTGCTTTTTTGTCTCTCCTTTGCTTGGTAGATGTCCTCCTCCCTTTTTTTGAGTCTTGTGTGTTTTGCATGTGAGATGGGTCTCCTAATACAGTACACTGATGGGTTTTGAGTTTACCCAGTTTACCAGTCTGTGTTTTTGATTGTGGTATTTAGGCCATTTATATTTAATGTTAATATTGTTATGTGTGAATTTGATCCTGCCATTTGTTGCTGGTTGGTTGTTTGCCTGTTGGTCAACACAGTTTCTCATTGTGTATTGGTCTTTACCATTTGGTTCGTTTTGCAGTGGCTGGTACTGGATATTTTTTTCTGTTTAGTGCTTCCTTAGGAGCTCTTGTAGGGCAGGCCTGGTGGCAATGAAAACTCTAGTAATTGCTTGTTATAAAGGAGTTTATTTCTCCTTCACTTATGAAGCTTAGTTTGGCTGGATATGAGATTTGGGTTAATGTTTTTCTTAAGGATGTTGAATGTTGGTCCCCACTCTACTCTGGCTTGTAGGGTTTCTGCCGAGAGATCTGCTGGGAGTCTGATGGGCTTTCCTTTGTGGGTGACCCGAACTTTCTCTCTGGCTGCCCTTAGCATTTTTCCTTCATTTCAACCCTGGTGAATCTACAATTATGTGCCTTGGGGTTGCTCTTTTGAGAAGTATCTCTGTGGTGTTCTTTGTATTTCCTGTATTTGAATGTTGGCCTGCTGTATAGGTTGGCGAAGTTCTCCTGGATAATATTTTGAAGAGTGTTTTCCAGCTTGGATTATTTTCCCTGTCTTCTTCAGGTACACCGATAAGCATAGATTAGGTCTTTCACAGAATCCCATATTTCTTGGAGACTTTGTTATTTCTTTTACTCTTTTTCTCTTTTCTTGCCTTTTTTTTATTTATTAGTTGATCTTTGAGCTCTGATACCTTTCTTCTGATTGATAATTTGGTTATTGAAACTTGTGTACGATTCATGAAGTTCTTGTGCTATGTTTTTCAGCTCCATAAGTCATTTATGTTCTTCTCTAGGCTGGTTATTTAGTTAGCATTTATCTAATTTTTTTAAGGTCTTAGTTTCTTTGCATTGGGTTAAAATATGTTCTTTTAGCTCAGAGAAGTTTGTTATTATCCATCTTCTGAAGCCTGCTTCTGTCAGCTCATCAAAATCATTTTCTGACCTGCTTTGTTGCCATGCTGGTGAGTCATTGTGATCTCTCTGGGGAGGAGAGGTGTTCTGGACTTTGATGTTTTCATCCTTTTTGTGCTGGTTTCTTCCCATCTTCTCTGAGTGGATGTCCTTTATGTTAAAGTTGGGGTTATTCCTCCTGTATGAGGCTTTTTTTTTTTTTTTTAATGCAGGTGTCAGTGTGCCACTTGAGACAGTCTGTCCATTGTCTGCCTGTGGAGGCACTGCTGGGCTGCCTCGGTCTCAGCCCAGGCTGCTGTTTATTCTTTGCCTGGTTTCCATACTGCTGGGGTTAGCCCTGCTTTCCCAATGGCAGGCTTTTTTGCTCTGCCGAGCCGGCTTTCCTGGGTGGAGGATGTGTTAACTGTGAAACTCTCCCGGGAGAGGGACTCCGGTGGCTGAATGTTGTGGGAGAGGGGCTGTCTGGTCGTATCCCCCTCCCTGCTTTCAACTCTCCCTTCTGTGGGACAGGCAGTTCCTTTTTTGTGAGCATCTCAGTATTAGTCTAAATCTCCGCCCTGGTCTGCGCTAACAAGGCACCAGTCTGGCCAGGGCTGCTGGACTGGGCTCTTGCCCGGGTCTGTGACTCCGGGTTGTTCTCAGCAAGGCAGTGTTTTACTGGTCTGTGTGCTGCCGAAGTCTTGGAGTGAATTGCTGTATCTGATTAGAGAACTGAGGAGGTGATGCCCCACCATCCTCCGTGCCTGATACACTTTCCAGGTGGAGCAGTGCCCTGCCTTGCCTCGGCTGGATGCCTTTGGGCTGCCTTCACTGCCTTTTTTTGGGGTTAATCCCGGTGTTCAACCAGTCCCTTTAAAACAAAACCGGTACCTTGCTCGGAGACGTGGATATCACTCTGGTTCTGTCTCAATCGGTGGTAGCTACACTTTGGAGAGGCTTCCTTTTGGCTATCTTCCCCTGAATCTACTCTTGAATTATTCTTAAGTTATGTTGGTCAGTTTTTAGAATTTAAATTATTTTATTATTCTTTGGAGTGTTACATTTCATGAGTGCTATTGTAAGCATTTATTTTATTACAATTAGATTAAATTATTAATTTAGCTGATACTGATAAATATATTAACCTTCAATTTTTTTTTCACATAAAAATTCTCTCTAGATCACTGACCCAAAACAAACAAACCAACAAAAAAACAAATACACAATAACTGGTAGATTCTAATTATTTTTTAAATGTACCCTTTCAATTTGTTTTAGATACAGAAAATATCTCAAGAAAAGTTACAGGGGTTAACAGAGGAAAACAATGCTTTCATGCAAAGTCAGATGGAACGTAGAATTAAAGATCTGGAATTTGAAATCTTCAAGGCAAAAACTTCACAAGACTACAATACAACAGAATTGGAAGCATATAAGAAACTGTATCTAGAACAAGTAAAACTGAGAGAATCTATATCAGATGAACTAAGAAAGTAAGTCAAAACACAGAATCATAGAAAATAAATGAAGCTCTTTGCCTCAAAAGCATAATTTTTAGTGAGACAGGTTCATAAGAATAGGTGGAATGAAAGCTAACTAGATAAGACAATTTTGAAAAATGATGTTAGTAAATGAACTTACCTTTGAAATGTTAATCCACAGGTGGATCACCTAGGTAGGCATTCAAGACCAGCCTGACTAACATCGTGAAACCCCGTCTCTAATAAAAAATACAAAAATTAGCCAGGCATGGCGATGTGCTCCTGTAATCCCAACTACTCAGGAGATTGAGACAGGCAAATCACTTAACCTGGGAAGTGAACACTGCAGTGAGGAGAGATTGCACCACTGCACTCCAGCCTGGGCGACAGAGTGAGGCTCCATCTCAAAAAAAAAAAAAAAAAAAGTTAATCAGGACAATTCATCTTACTCTCCTGTTTGTGTGTGTGAGAGAAAGAGAGAGAGAGAGAGTGTGTGTGTGTGTGTGTGTGTGTGTGTGTGTGTGTGTGTGGTGTGTGTTTTTTTTTTTGTGTGTTTTTTTTTTTGAGATGGACCAAAAGGGCAAGCCCTGCTTCTAGGCTTTGGTGACAATTTTAGGAGTAAATTGCCTTTGGAGATAATTGAGTCTCTTGATATCGGCTGTCTCCTCCCCAGAGAGCTGTTGCTCTGAATGATTTCTCAGTGCCAAATGCTTTAATTTTTCTCAGATAATGGGTGAAATGCACAAGGGTGGTGAAAAGAAATGCTTGAAAATGTCTTTGAGAGATTTTTTTTTCTGTAACTGGCTTACTAAATAAAGTATTTCTAGCTTTATTTTACTGGAGTAAAATTTTTTTGGATTTATATTTTTGGGTGTATTTTGGTATCCTATATATTTAAGAAGTACCACATGATGTTTTAGTACATACACATAGTCAAATGGTTATTCTAGTCAAGCAAATTAATATGTTGATCTTTTATATAGTTACCCTTTAAACACAAGTATTTATTTACTTAAAAAAATTTTTTTTGAGACAGTTTCACTCTTGTTGCCCAGGCTGGAATGCAGTGGTACAATCTTGGCTCACTGCAACCTCTGCCTTCCAGGTTCAAGTGATTCTCCTGCCTCAGCCTCCTGAGTAGCTGGGATTACAGGCATCTGCCACCATGTGTGGCTGATTTTTTTGTATTTTTAGTAGAGACAGGGTTTCACTATGTTGGCCAGGCTGGTTTTAAACTCCTGAACTCAAGTGATTCTCCCTTCTCAGCCTCCCAAAGTTTGTATTACAGGTGTGAGCCACTGTGCCAGGCCTAAACACAAGTATTTCTAATGGCATTCTAAGAATCTTCTAAGTAGAGCCATTTCAGAAGGCAACAAACATGACCTATTAATCCATACATTATTAATAGCTTTTGCTCTTTCTCCCTACTTTGTTTGAATTACTTGTTTGTTAGAAATCCTCTAGAAATACATGTACTTCTTTAGAACAATTTTAAAATTATTCGTGGGACATGACCCTTCAATGTTTCAAGGTTCAATTAAACAAGAACCTTTCAATCCAACTGTTAGGGAGGCAGTTAGTAGATATGAGGAGGCAGGAGGAAAGGTAGCTATGTGGAAGGAATGCCCCATAATGACTCTTAAGATGCTCAGTAATCACTCATTCTATGGTTGAACTGGCAAAATGTGAACAGTACACATGCCTTCATACATTATCAGAGTTAAAACGATGGTTTGTGGTATCTTTTATAGACTCATGGTTACTTTTTAAACAATGCAAGTCATTTAGACATAATTTTTAAAAAAACAAAATACTCAGTATTGTCTTTTGCAATCTTTACAGACGTAAAAAAATTCTAGTAGATGTCAGTACCAGACTTCTTCAAGAAAAAGAGCAGAACAAATCTTCATTTACTTCCCATATGAAAGGCCAGCCCTGAGTCAGCATGCAATGGAAATCTCAGTGGAAATTTAGGTCTCAGCAGAATACATATTCCAAGAGAAACCTTAAGGATTTCTACCTCAAGCTTATTGCCTTCAGATAAACAGAATGGAGAACGACTTGTCAAAGGTTAGCTACAGCATGTTGGTTTTTTTCTTTTAGACTTCTGATATAATTCTTATATTTTTTGGCAAAATATTGAGTTGTCTAATTGACTTATGCATTTTAAATAAAGATCATAATTACCTATGTTTTTAAGGAGAGGAAACAAACTTAACAGCTTTTTTTTTTTTTTTTTAAGTCCTTGGGGCTCTCATTGTCAAGAGAGATTATTTGTTACTTTATTCAGTAAACGTAACTAAAGCAGACATTTTATATTTCTGTAAAAATGCATTTAAGTTGGATTTTGGAAATGGAATGGTATTGCCTAACAACTAAACGATACTTTGAGATGCTCTGGCTTCTTTGTAATTGATTTTAGTTTGGTTTGGGTTCATAATGTTCTTAAAGTTTTTTCTGTGGCATCTCAAGTTTCCCACTTCTAATCATATGTAAACAATTGGTGTTCAAACGCTAACCACATATGACGTATTATAAGGAATCCAGATAAATACTTTTGATGAATTATATGACCTATAACACTAAAAAATATTCTGTTTACAGTTAAAGTTTTTTGATTCTCTTACATGAGGATATCCTTTTATAACATTTTAATATCATTTGTTGTAAAATGTGCCCGTTGCTGTGCATTTAAATACAGCAGTGTTTAAATACTTAAAGCAATATATGAATTCATAAAGTGAAGTTCACTTATGTCTATCTTACCATGACTTGAATGATTTATGGCTAAAATGGTAGTGATAAAAAGAATAGTTAAATAGCAAATGTTAGCAAACAGAATCCAGTCTGATTTTCCTACCCAGAATTCCATGTAAAACTGCACAGGGTTCCCATCTCCCTGGGACATGACCCTTCCAGTGTTTCAAGTTTCAATTGAACAAGAGCCTTTCAATTCAACTGTTAGGGTAGGCAGTTAGTCAGATATGAGCAGGCAGGAGGAAAGGTAGCTATGTGGAAAGCAACGCCCCAGAATGACTCTTAAGATGATCAGTAATCACTCTTTCTATGGTTGAACTATCAGAATGTGTTAACTTACATTCTTGTAAAGAAGGGTAAAGGCAAAAGGGGAATTCTTAAGGGCTGCATGGACACAATGAATACAAATGTGATGGCTGTACCACCTTCCTGGGTGGAAGTAATGAGCAATGCCACCATTGGGTAGAATTTGTTGTGATCACTGGGTTCTGCACATGTGCATTAACCAAAAGTAAGGGAGGGTCTCCCAAGCCTGGGTGCAAACTGAGTAAGAAAAAGGCAGGAACCTAAAGAAAGTGAGAGAAAGATCAAATGCAGAATGTATTGGGGCTGCTCCCAGCCAAGTCAGCCCACTCTTGTCTTAAAGCATGCTGTCACTTCTGCAATAAATTTTTTTTGCTGGATTTACTAATTGGTCTTTTGGCTGAATTCTTTCTTGCAAGAAGACAAGAACTGAGGACACTTTCTGGAACTCCAGGCTTGGCAAAGTCTCTTGGTGCCGTGACTCACATCCTGTCATGAGTAAGGGCTGTGCTCCCTGCTGTCTCCTCTCACATAATCTGCTCCCATCCAGCAGAGTCTATGAGAATGCTGAGCATGCCGATCAAGCTCCCTGCATCTCTGCTTTGTGTACTCAGCTAGCACTTCCACCCAGTACCCAACAGAGCTCCTCCAGGCACAGAATGCTTTCTTCTTGTCAGAGGCCCTAAGGCTTCTGATTATTCCACATTCTCACAACTGACTTCTGGGGACTCACCACCCTGTCTTTCTTCACAGTTGGTCCTGCTGCCCGTGCCATCATGGCATCTCTCTCTTGCTAGCCAATGCCACCTCCTTTGTCCTCTCTCTTCCCAGATAGGCCCCGATAAAGTGGCTTTTAGAATGCTCTGTCACCATCTCCTCTGTACTAATTCCACTTCCAGATGAAATTTAGGTAAATTTCAGGTGCTATGGTCTTGGTCTAGGGGTCACCTGGATGTAGCTAGTTACCCAATCTTCTCTCCATGTTCTTATCACTAAATTTCAAGGATTTACCAATCAACTTCTCTCTTGTCTCTGGCCTTCCCCACTGTTCTTGACATGCTTTTACTGTATGCAGAGGATTATTACAGAAGGCTACAAAATTATAATTGGGCACAGTCATCTATAATTAGATGTGAGACCTATAGACCTCGGGGGGTCAACAGACCAAATGAGGGAAAGAGGTCACGGCTTGGGTGGGAGCATGCAGTAAGGGTGCATGAAGTCTGAAGCTCCTCACAGGCTATGGATGCCTGGCCTACTGTGGGAAAGGGATGGAGAGGATGCTCTCCCCCTTTCACAATGGATGAGAATGGACAGAGAGCGAGGATGTTCACTCTCCCCTGGCCTTCACTTCTCTGTTTTTCAGATGGACATTCAACAACACTCCACACTGTAGGATTCTCCCCTTGGATGCATTCTCAGAAGTTAGGACAAATTTGATCCCCAGACATTAAAGAAAAAGATATTAGCTTTCTTTTGTAACTGTGCATGGCCTCAATACAAAACTCTATGACTATAGGAAGCCTGGCCAGAAAATGGTAGCCTTAATTTTATCACCCTCTTGCAGTTGGACCTGCTTTGCAGGTAACAGGGTAAATGGTAGAGGTGCCCTATGTCCAGGCCTTTATGGCTCTAAAAGAGGGCCATGATCTGCCACAAATACAAACTGGACCCTGCCACTTTGGCTCTTGTGAGCCCCTCAGTGGATAATTCTCCTATAAATGGCCTAGGAAATTTCCCAGAAGAGCATCCTCAGCCTTCTTTTATTTATCCTCCCACTGAGGATACAAATCCATTAGCCCCTGTACTCACCAGAGGAATAGGAATGGGCTCAGGAATACAAGGCTCCAGAGGCTGATATCAGTTGGGAGAGGTCTTACATCTGCCTTAAAATGTTCAGTGGGAAGTTAGCTATGCTTTGCATGACTCCTGCCACTTTGGCAAGAAAAAGCTTTCAATAGTGTGCAAATGGCTCTTTTGGAGAAAAAAATCTTTTGAAGACTATTGAACAAGTTTCTCAGGGCCTGTGTCCTTTGCACATTAAATATCCCATGAGGAGCAAACCTCCTTTTCTTTTCCAGCCAGTCCAATGGCGGGGCACTTATGCTAGGGAGGAATGGCAGTTTGACTTCTACTCACTTTGTGCCTGTCAAGGGTATAAATATCTTTGGTCTTTTAGACACCCTTCCCAGGTTGGATAGAAGCTTACTCCATGTGAATGGAAAAAGCAGTGGGGATAGTAAAGGCCCTCCTCAAGGAGGTATACCCCGGTTTTGGCATCCCAGGTCACTGCAAAGTGGTAATAGTACATCCTTCACCTCACAGGTTACTCAACTTGTTTCTCAGGCCTTGGGAATTAGTTACTTTCTACATTCCCCCCAGGCATCCACAACCCTCTGGAATGGTTGATAGATATTAACCAAACTCTCAAGCAAACCTTGGAAAAATTATGCCAGGAAACCTCAAAGCCTTGATCAGAGCTACTACGTATTGCTCTACTAAGGCTAGAAACATACCCACTCTAACTTACAACTCAGTTCTTTCAAGTTATGATGTGGAAGACCCTTTCTTTGCTTTCCTATTGGATACTGAAACTTGCCAACTCACTAATGATGTTGCAGTTCCCATATCCCAATTTCAGCTGGGGGCTCAAAAACTAGGCCAAAAGACATTTTCACACCCTGAAAACTCTGACCAAATTTTATACCCACCAGGTAAGTACTCAAGTTGTCATCAAGACTTGGAGGGAGTGGCACTTCAAACTGTCTACTGAGTCTTATTTGGAGAGGTTCTTACTCTTTTTTTCTCTTTCTACAGCAGTTATGATGCTGGGGATACCATGTGACTCCACTCCTCCAGGATAAAGCTGTATGTCTCATCTCTGGCAGAGGAAGTCGTAAGGTCCCATCAGACACCTGCACCACTGAGCCCCCCCAGGGTCTCAAGCTCCTCTCAAGCAAAGCCAAAAAAATAAAGATAAGTAAATTAGTAATGGTTTGGCCTGTTATACCATGAGTCATATACTCCTTGCAGGTTTACTGCTGTGAACCAACACCTCCTCCAGGAAAAGTTCTGTTCTTCCCTACCTGGATTTAAATCTCAAAGCCATAATCTAGGTGGTATTCTCTCCAATACTCACTGAGTTATAGCTTCTTTTTCCATAATCAACAGACCTGTTGATTTGACTCTAATCTGTTCTCTTTGGGACCACGCAGCCAAATGCTCTACGCTCACTAATGCTTTTAGCTAAAATCACCCTCATAGGCCCCAACAGTCCACAACCATATCAAAAAACTCTACAAGCAGCTCAACACCTACTAAAGTTCACCAAATCTTCCTATGCCCCAACCTATTGGCTCTGCATGAATTCTCTCCATTCAGTGTAGGAATAGCCTACCCAGGCATGATACAAGAATAGACAATATTCAAGCCCAAGTTACCTTCACCTATCACTGGGCACTCTCTTTACCAAACCTTCCCAGAGATGCATACAGTACCTAACAAAGTGAAGGGACTTAGGCTCTTCTTAAGAACAGTTACACTATTTTAGGCCCCTTGTCTCCCCATCACCCTCATCAGCCAGTTACCCCTAGGCATCACTACTACCAGAGATTCTGGAACTTCTGTGGGTTCTCAGCGCTGCACACTGTAACACAAACGTCATCATTGTTGATACCGCTTATACTTTTTTTTTTAGAAACTAAAATCTCCCAATACCAAGTGAGGTTCTCTACCTGACCAAGCTGGTAGGTGTCATGCAAAAAGTTTCAAATCTTTACTCCCTTTGGAGGCTCTTCTCCTTGACCTTAATAGACACACGCTCTCCTGGGAAAGAAGAGCCATACTCCTATTCAAACTAGTCACTCATGTCTGGCTCCCCTAGCAGCTATAACTTTTGTGACAGAATATCACATCTTGGGTAGCCAGCAAGGGATTGGTAAAGTTTAGAATTGACCTTGCCTCCTTCCATATCCATTCTTTGTTATCTATGATAGAACTGTGTTTCTATGTGGGACACAGGCCCACCTCTGCCTCCCTGCAAAGTGGACCAGAACAGGCACTCTGGCTTACCTCACTGCTAGCGTCTCCATCGCCTCAGGTGATGCTGCTCTGCCCTTGCTCTTACTTATAACAGCACACTGGGCCCACCAAGCAATTCCACTAATTCCCTTTCTCATTGGGCTTCGCATCACCATAGGCACCACGATGGGAATAGCTGGCATGGGCACTTACTCTTGAACCTACCACAGCCTGTCTCTGGAATTGGCTCAAGACATAGAAACCACTGCTTGAGCTACAACAGTTACAGTGGCAAGACAGTATCTTGAGTATAGTCTCAAACACGGTAAAGGTCTTGACATGCTAGCTGCAGATAGGGAGGAACTTGTCTATGCTTAGAGAACAGTGCTGATCTGGGTTAAGACATAGGGCAGGCTCAGGAACACATTAGAGATCTCATAAACCAGGCTTCTCACCTTTGGGAAAGGGCTACTGAGGGTTGGCTCTCCTGGGGTGTCATCTGGTTCTGATTCACATGGCTCCTTCCCTTCCTGGGACCCCTGACCTCTATCTTCCTTCTTCTCCTTTCTGGGCCTTGCTTCTTGAATCTACTAAGTTTATTTCATCCCATTAGAAGCTGTAGACTTCAAATGGTCTTGTGACAAGGATTTAACCTCTTTCCTACCCTTGAGGGCAACCAAGTGTCTGCATGTGTCCTCTGGACACTGTGTTAAACCTTTTTAGAGACAACAACAACCTCTGAAGCCTTCTCACCATGACAGCAAGCAAGGGGAGGGACCTAGAAGACACTCAGCGCCCCTTTTCAGCAGGAAGTAGCTACAGAAGAATGACCTCCACACCATTTCCCAAAAGATTTCTGAGTCCCAACTCCTTAAGGAATAAATGTAAGAGTAGGCAGTTCATCAGACATTAGCAGGCAGGAGGGGAGGTGCCCATGTTGGAAGGAACAGCCCAGAACACCTCTTAAGATGCCCAGTACTCACTCTATGATCAAACTATCAAAATGTGGTAACTAGATCCTGATAAGGGAGAAAAAAAGGCAAAAACAGAATTCTTGAGAGCCACACAGGTGCAATGAATAAAATTTGATGGCTGTATGAGCTTCCTGGGTGGCAGTAATGAGCAATGTCCCCATTGGGTGGATTTGTATTGATCACTGTGTCCAGTGCATGTGCATTAACCACAATAAGGGAGGATCCCCCAAGCCTTGGTGAGAACTGGGCAAGGAAGGAAGCCAGACCATGGAAGATAAATGCAGAATATCCCAGGAATGTTTCTAGAAGGATCAACCCACTCCTGTCTTGAAGTGTACTTTTACTTCCCCAATAAAACTTTTACCTGCTTTACTAATTGGTCTTTTGGGCAAATTCTTCTTCAAGAAGAAAGAACACTCTGGGTAACCCAGATAGGTAACATCAACATGAGACTTCACTATAGTAGGAGTGTGGGGATCTCAAAGTGAATCCAATAATGACAAGGTGAATAGTGATAGAATTGGTAAGGAAAAAATAGTTCAACTATGCTTGATTTATTTTAAGAAATTTGTCTAAGGTTTGACCAGTTTTCAACTATTGGAAAATTACAAAAACTGGGTGAGTGGCATACACTGTAGTCCCAGCTACTCCAGATGCTGAGGCAGGAAGATCACTTGAGCCCAGGAGTTCTAGGTTGTAGTGTGAGACGATGGTGCCTGTGAATAGCCACTGCACTCTAGCACTGCAGCCTGGGCAACATAGAATGACCCTATCTCTTGAAAAGATTACAAAAATTATAAATTTTGTTTTAAAAAAATAAATTGTAACTAGTTTTTTCTGTCTCATGTTATTGAAAAATTCAGTCAATGCATTTTGGCTTATAGTTTTGATGGTTTTTTATGACCTCCTTAATGCACAGAAAAGTAATAATAGACCCATGTGAAATGAGGCCTTAACCTTCTTCTTTACCTGGGTTATGTCCTAACACATATAGAAGAGCAAATAAAAGTTAAAGAAATAAGCTAATAGCTTAAAGAGAAAAATAAATACTTGTTTTTATAAATTACAAAATCCTAGGTAGTTTCTTAAAAATAATATTTAGTTTTTTTGAAAAAAAGATGATGAGAGTCTAAGCGCTTAGAATATAAAACTGCCACTGGTAAAAAAGAAAATGAAAAATATTCGTAAATTGTTAAACATATAAAATATAAATGTAGATTTTACCAGCAAAATAGGTCATATATCATTTTGCAAGATGGCAATGAAAGAAGGTACAAATGCAGATGTGGTGCCAGGGAAGATTTTGAGGCAAAAGGTGTTTATTTTTAGTATTCCTAGATAACTTAGAAATGGTTATTTTAAACTTAATGTAATAGTTCAAGTAGACTTGGTTCCCTTGTGAGACATTGGTTTCCCGAATCATGTTAGACTTTAAAGAGAGATTAAAAATGATTCTATCAAGATACAAAGATGTGAATCCATAATTACTACAAGATATCTTGAAAGAATTTTAATATGGTTGCCATCTACAAAATTCTTAAGTTAAAGAAGATGCCTTCTAGAGTTGTTAGAAAGCATAATTTGATTTCAAACAGTGATGAAGCTTTCTGAATGCCTCTTCTACGCTGGATTTTACTATGATATTTTAAACAGTTAAAAGCATTTTTTTATTCTGCAATGAGCTAAAGGATGGCAAAACAACAAGCAAGGTCAATGAAGATATCCAGGGAGTAATGTATCAATATTATATCCACCCAGTGTTGTTAGACTGCTTTTTGCAAGTGACATTTGTCATGGCCACAAGATGCAGAAAGATAGAAAAAGCTATTTTCCACCAAAGAAGGGCAAATTATAGTTTTTAAAAATTTAGAGAGGGAAATGAATATATAATAAAGGTATCAAATCCGTCTGCAGAAAACCACTTTGAAGTGTGTGAGTTCTTTACAAACAAATACGGCTCCATTTGATCAACGTTTGAACAGATGTGTTCATGTATAGTAAACAAACACGACCTAATATAAGTTGCTTTATGAACATGTGGAAACAAATGTCAGCAATTTTTTTTGAACAACCTTCAAACTGTTCAAGGAGATGGGCCTGTTGTGATTATTTCATTGAGATATCCAACCTATGAGCATTTGAAAGGCATGCAAGTTGCTGGAAAATGAGAATGAAGAATGCAAAGTAATCAGGCTACAGTGTCATGTCACTTTTCATTCTGAGGTGAAAAGGGGAGTGCATTTAATAGAAAATATCTTTCCAAGTGAAACTCTGTCTCAAAAAAAAAAAAAAGAAGAAGAAAAAAAGAAAGAAAAAGAAAGTATCTTTCCAGGGTAAAATTTTATGTGTATTGTTTTAGTGCCACCGTCTTGGATGATGGGTCCCTGGAAGCTCTCAACATCTCTTCTTGAGTGGAGAAAGCGTTAAGCCCCAGATCAGATGGAGTAGTACATTTTCATCTTTTGACAAAAGGACAGCAACTTGATTGCTTTGAGTGCTATTCAACAGTCTCTGCTTTAATTGAAAATGCAATGCAAGCCAACTATGCTGCTGCTAACTCCTTGCTGGACATGTTCTGCTACTGTCACAGAAACTGTGGTCTCACTGGACAGTCAATTAACTAGGGAGCCTTGAATCTTGGATGACTGCTGAAAAAAACATTACCTTCAAAGCATTTTAGCCACCAGAGAAATACTAACTTTTCAGATATCCCACATCCATCAATATCTTGAATCATGCTTGATTCTGAATAATTCTTAGCAAGCCATGTTAAGTGGGCTCTCTGGCCTTGGATTTGAAATGGTGATGTTTATTATACAAAAAGGAGATTGTCCTGTTGTAATTATTTTATTGAGAAAGTCAACATCTGAACACTTAAAAAATGCAAGTTGCTGGAAAATCAGAATGAAGAATGCAGAATGATCAGACTACAGTGCACCATCAAATTTGATTTCAAGAAATTACAGGAAAACTTTCCCCAAGTTCCATCTAAAAGAATTTATTTCTACAAAGAATTCCAAGATAAATTCAATTTTCTACTTTTCTAGAAGAGTTTTACATGGTTTTTACTATTCTTCATCTCAAGTATCAACAGATGAGTTATTTTGCCAGAGAATTCATGAATATGAAACTGAAAGACATTCCGATATCCACATTGCTTACATCATTAGGCATAGACTCAATGTTAGCTACGACAATTGAAAATAAACTCTTTTGTGATTTAAAGGTTTAAATGCCTCTTACCAAACTGCTTGATCCAGATGCAGCTCTGCAAATTCTAAAATGGTTTCTGGAAGAACATCAACTGACTTGAGAGAGGAAAGGAGTGGCCACAATCCACTTGAAATTAAAAAAACAAACAAACAAAAAACAACCAAGTATGCAGCATGCCAAATTAGAATGAAAACAGAGGTACAAGATTATAAACAGAATGCATCAAACTTGTCTTAAGTTTACCTAAAGTTTATTTTTGTCAGGCAACTTTGATCAACATTAAATTGACATTCTAAACTAATAAGCCTTTATAATTTTTTATGTTAGTAGACATTCCCTATATTATTAATTTTATTATCCAAGGCTAATTCTAAAATGTTTAGTAAAATTTAAAAATGAGTCTTCATTGATCAAAAAAAAGGAAGTTTGTTAAATTTAGTACTTTCCTAATGAAATTGGTCATTGTTGGTCTTTTTGTTTGGGACTTCTGCAAAACTCCACTGAAAATAAATTAGTAGAAATTATTCCTAAAAACCAAAAACTGAAGAATTTAGTCAATTGGTTTCACAAAGAAAAGAAGGAAATTTCCTTAATTAGTAGAGCGTATCATCCCTATTATTTTGTTGTTCTTGATTAGTGTTCTGAGACAGATATGATGGCAAGTAATTACACAATTAAAATAAATATATAGATTTTTATTTTATTATTTATTTATGTATTTGAGAAACAGTCTCACTCTCTCATCCAGGCTGGAGTGCAGTGGAGCGGTATCAGCTCCCTACAAACTCTGCCTCCTGGGTTCAAGCGATTCTCCTGCCTTAGCCTCCTAAATAGCTGGGATTACAGGCACGCACCACCAGACCAGGATGATTTTTGTATTTTTAGTAGAGACAGGGTTTCACCATGTTGGCCAGGCTGGTCTCAAACTCCTGACCTCAAGTGATCCTCCTGCCTCAGCCTCCCAAAGTGTGGGGATTACAGGCGTGAGCCACCGTGCTGAGCCAAGATTTTTAAATTAAGTGAAAAAAAAAAAATAGATCATGCAAAGCCCTTGAAATCATTATGGCCTAATTCTAAAGTTCTTTACTACTGTGCTATCGCACACTCAACATCAGTTAAGGGCTCACTCTGGAACAGGTGCTACATTAAATTTTAGCAAATGTCAAAAGATTCCTGTGTAATAACAGGCTTCAGTGTTGTAAGTTTGTGTACATGTACTAGTCTTGAATTTTCTGGGTGTCCACTAATCCAGTATTAGTCTAGACACCCACAAATCTAGTTAGACTTCACAGTAGAGCTGAGAGTAATCTTTACCACAGGAGACTGCGGTGTGGCATCTATTTGGAAATTATTTTTCCTTGATTGTTATTTGCCTTTTATGAGTTCTTCAATTTACAGAATATTTTTACATTGTTATATGGTAAAGCTGATTAGTCTTTCTTTTAAACTTCTGCCTCTGTGATCTTAGGTTTCTCCTACCCATACTATTA
Source organism: Ateles fusciceps (assembly GCA_036589455.1). Classification (NCBI taxonomy): domain Eukaryota; kingdom Metazoa; phylum Chordata; class Mammalia; order Primates; family Atelidae; genus Ateles; species Ateles fusciceps. The sequence continues at coordinate 6,560 of JAZHEH010003255.1, read as the reverse complement.
TACACATATTTACAATATTTTTTCTTATACTGTTTTTTGACTCATTTTATTTTTCAACTATTTTAGATTAACAAAAGTGATATCAATTAATTGCAAAAATACTGAAGTGGCATATAAATTTCTGAAGTGCTTATGTATTTTTATTTTACCAAGGAGATGGGGGGAATGCTGTGTTATGTTTTTACATACATTTTGGCCATTACACAGACGAAGCATCTTCTCACTTGTTAATACATGATGTATACTATTTCTTCTGTGCAATTACTCTTTAAATTCTTCACTCATTTTCCACTAGGGTTTGCAAGGTTCAAGTTATTTGAATAACCTCTACATATTCTGAATATTCCCTTTTTGTTATATATACCTTGTAAATATTTTCTTCGAGTCTGTTACTTGTCTTTTAACATTATCAATAGTTTGCTAAAATGGTTTTTTTAGGTAGTAAAATTTGTCCATCTTTTACTTTGTGATCTTTGTATTTCATGTCATGAATCAAAGGCATGACTATTTTTAAAATTTAGTTTCTTGCAGTACTGATTTTATTTTTTATCTCAGTCTTTATGTTATTTGAAATTCATTATTATTTGTTTTTTCACATTTCAGATAATACCCAAATTTCTCAAAGCAATTCTTTTCTCTACTGATTTCAAATGCCACATTTGTCGTCTCTGGAATTCCTATATATTTCATGTCTGACTGCCGCACTACTGCTGTGGATGTGTTTTGTACCAGCACAGTACTGTAGGGTTGTCAAATGATCTGGTATCTGGTAAAAGCAGACTTCCACTCACTGTTGCTTTTTTTTCCAGAGAATAAAGAAGCGATCTTTATATGGGTTCTCATTTTTGTATTAACTTTGAAGTAGTTTATCCAATCACATGCCAAGTACCATCTGTTGAAATTTCAGTGTTTTTAGATGTGAATTTTAGGAGTAAAACCATCTTTTTTTTTTTTTTTTTTTTAGCATTTCAGATTTTTATTGTCTTTCAATTCAAAATGTATTCTAAATTTTATTTCGATCGTTGTTTCTTTATGAAGTATTTAGAAGTTTGATATTTGATTTCCAAACACTTGTGGTTTACTAGCTATCTTAATGATATTGACTTTTTTTTTCTTTTTCAATTTTTATTTTAGTTTCAAGGGGCACATGTGCAACTTTGTTATGTAGGTAAATTGCATGTTGCTGGGGTTTGGTGGCAAAAGAATTTAGTCCCTGATGTAGTGAGCATAGTACCTGAAAGGTATAGGTAGTTTTTCAATCCTCACCCCTTTCCACCCTCTCCCCTCACACAGGCACCCTGTGTGGTATCTATTTGTCCCTTTTTTGCCTATGTGTAGTCAGTGTTTAGCTCTGACTTACAGGTGATAATATGTGGATTTCGTTTCCTCTTCCTGTGTTAATTTGCTTTGTTAATTTGGTAGATGTAGCTTCCAGCTACATCCATTTTGCTGCAAAAGCCATAATTTCATTCTTTTTTGTGGTGCTTAATGTTTCATTGTGTATGTACTACATTTTCTTTATCTAGTCCACCATTGGTGGGCCTCTGGATTGATTCCAGGTCTTTTCTATTGTGAATAGCGCTGTGATAAACATACAAGTACATATGTCATTTTGGTAGAATGATTTCCCTACTTCCTTTGTGTATGAACCCAGTAATGAGACTGCTGTGTCAAATGGTAGTTCTGTTTAAGTTCTTTGAGAAATCTTCAAACTGCTTTCTACCATGACTGAATGGATTTACATTCCCAGCAGCAGTGTGTAAGTTTTCTCTTTTTCTGCAACCCCACCAACATCTGTTATTTTCTGACTTTTTATTACTAGCCATTCTGATTGGTGTGAGATGGTGCCTCATTGTGGTTTTGATTTGCATTTCTTTAATAATTAGTGATTCGAGAAGTTGAGTATTTATTCATATGCTTGCTGGCTGCATGGATGTCTTTTGAGAAGTGTCTGTTCTTGTCCTTTGTCCATTTTTTAATGGGGTTGTTGTTTTCTGCTTAAAATTTTGTTTAATTTCTTTATAGATTCTGGCTGACACCTTTGTCAGGTGTATAGTTTGCAAAACTTTTCTCCCATTCTGTAGGTTGTCTGGTTACTCTGTTGATAGTTTCTTTGCTCAGCATAATCTCTTTAGCTTACTTAGGTCCCATGTGTCTATGTTTTTGCTGCAATTGCTTTTGGAGACTTGGTCTTGAAAAATTTGCTATGGTTTATTTCCAGAATGGTATGTCCTGGGTTTTTGTTTAGGATTTTTATGGTTTTAGATTTTGTAATGTAGGTCTTTAATTCATCTTAAATTGATTTTTTATATGATAAAAGGAAGTGGTTCAGTTTCCATCTTCTGCATATGGCTAGCCAGTATAGTTTGAAAAGTTAGGTAGTGTGATGCCTCCAGCTGTATTCTTTTGTTTAAGATATCTTTGGCCATTTAGACTCTTTTTTGGTTTTATGTAAGTTTTAAAATAGTTTCTTTTCTCATTCTGTGAAAAATGACATGGTAGTTTGATATAATAGTATTGAATCTGTAAATTACTTTGGGCAGTAAGGCCATTTTAACATTATTTGTTCCCATTCATGAGCATAGAATGTTTTTCCATTGGTTTGTATCATCTCTGATTTTTCTTCTTTCTTTCTTTCTTTCTTTCCTTCCTTCCTTCCTTCCTCTCCCTCCCTCTCTCCCTCCTTCCTTCCTTCCTTCCTTCCCCTCCCTCTTTCCTCCCTCCCTCCCTCCCTCCTTCCCTTCCTTCCTTCCTTCCTTCCTTCCTTCCTGATGGAGTTTCGCTCTTGTTGCCCAGGCTGGAGTGCAATGGCATGATCTTGGCTCACTGCAATGTTCGCCTCCCATGTTCAAGTGATTCTCCTGCCTCAGCCTCTCGAGTAGCTGGGATTACAGGTATGCACCACCACACCTGGCTAACTTTGTATTTTTAGTAGAGATGGTGTTTCTCCATGTTGGTCATGCTGGTCTCGAACTCCTGACCTCAGGTGATCTGCCTGCCTTGGCCTTCCAGAGTGCTGGGATTACAGGCGAGAGCCACCATGCCCAGCCATCATCTCCGATTTCTTACAGCAGTGTTTTATAATTCTCACTGTAGAGATCTTTCACCTCCATGGTTAGTTCTATTCCTAGGTATTTCGTTCTTCTTGTGGCTGTCATGAATGGGGTTGCAGAATTGATTTGGCTCTCAGCTTGGACATTGTTGGTGTATAGAAATGCCACTGAGGAATGCCATTGAAGAATTGCCACATAGTTTTTGACAATGGTTGAACTAATTTACACTCCCACCTGCAGGATACACATGTTCCTTTTTCTCCACAACCTTGGAGAGAAAAAAAATGCCATTTTTTGTACATTGCTTTTGTATTCTGAGACTTGATAAACAACTGAAATTATTTATCTATTCTAGGAGCCTTTGGGCAGGGACTGAAGGGATTTCTAGGTATAGAATCATATTGCTACATTGTTTGTGAAAAGAGATATTTCACTTCCTCTCTCCTTGTTGGATGGCTTTTCTTTCTTTCTCTTGCCTGGTTGCTCTGGCTAGGACTTCTGGTACTGTGTTGAATAGGATGACAGTTGACATCCTCGTCTTGTTCTGGTTCTCTGGGGAATGGTTCCAGCTTTTGCCCGTTCGGTATGATGGTGGCTGTGGGTTTGTTATAGATGGCTCTTACTATTTTTGATATGTTTCTTCAATGCCTAGTGTTTTGAGGATTTTTAACATGATAGATGCTGAATTTTATGGAAAGCCTTTCTGCATCTTTTGAGATGATCATGTAGTTTTTGTTTTTAGTTCTGTTTATGTGATGAATCACATTTATTAATTTGCATATGCTGAACCAGCCTTGCAGGAATAAAGCTTACTTGATCATGGTAGATTAACTTTTTAATGTGTTGCTGGATTTGGTTTGTCAGTGTTTTGTTGAGTTTTTTTTTTTTTTTCTTTTTTTTTGAGGCAGAGTCTCAGTCTTGTTGCTAGGCTGGAGTGCAGTGGCACAATCTCAGCTCACTGCAACCTCCACCTCTCAGGTTCAAGCAATTCTCCTGCCTCAGCCTCCTGAGTAGCTGGGACTACAGGTGTGTGCCACCACGCCCAGCTAATTTTCTGGTGTTTTAGTAGAGATGGGGTTTCACCATGTTGGCCAGGATGGTCTCGATCTGCTGACCTCATGATCCACCTGCATCGGCCTCCCAAAGTGCTGGGATTACAGGTGTGAGCCACCGCGTCCGGCCTTTGTTGAGATTTTTTCATCTATGTTCATTAGGATAGTGGCCTGAAATCTTTCTTCATTGTATCTTTGCCAGGTTTTGGTATCAGGATAATGTTGGCCTTGTAGAATGAGTTAGGGAAGAGTTTCTTCTCAATTTTTTTGAACAGTTCCAGCAGAAATGGTATCAACTCTTTTTTGTACATCTGGTAAAATTCAGGTGTGAATCCATTTAGCCTTGGGATTTTTTTGGTTGATAGACTATTACTGCCTTGATTTCAGAGCTCATTATTGGTCTTTTTGGGGATTCAATCTCTTTTTCATTCTGTCTTGGTAGGGTGCATATGTCCCAGGAATTTATCAAATTTTTCTAGATTTTATGTGCATAGAGGTGTTCATAATATACTCTGATGTTGTTTGTATTTCTTTGGGGTAGTGGTGATATCCCCTTTGTTGTTTCTAATTGTATTTATTTGGATCTTCTCTTTTCTTCTTTATTAGGCTAGCTAGTAGTCTATTTTATTAATTTTTTCAAAAACAAGCTCCTGGATTCCTTGATATTTTCAATGGTTTTTAACATCTCAATTTCAAAAGGAGGCTGAATAGTTAAGGCAATTATAATAAAAAAGAACAAAAGTGGGGGCATCACATTACCCAACTTCAGACTATACTACAGTAACCAAAACAGCATGGTACTGATACAAAAACAGACACATAGGCCAATAGAACAGAATTCAGGGCCCAGAAATAAGGCTGCATACCTACAAACATCTGATCTTTGACAAAACGGAGAAAACAAGCAATGGGGAAATGATTTTCTCTTTAATAAAGAGTGCTGGAATAAGTGGCTAGCCATATGCAGAAGATTGAAACTGTACTCCTTCCTTACACCATTTACAAAAATTAACTCAAGTTGGAATAAAGACTTAAATGTAAAACTCAAAACTATAAAAATCCTGGAATACAATGTAGGCAATACCATTCTGAACATAGAAATAGACAAAGATTTTATGATGAAGATACCAAAAGCAAAAATTGACAAATGGGACCTAATTAAACTAAAAAGCTCTGTACAGCAAAAGAAACTATCAACAGAATAAACAGACAACCTAGAATGAGAGAAAATTTTTTGCAAACCGCAGCTGACAAAAGTGTAATATTCAGCATCTAAGAAACTTAAACAAATTTATAAGAAAAAACAAACATTATAAAGTGAAAAGAGGTCATGAACAGACACTTTTCAAAAGAAGACATACATGTGGCCAACAAGCATATGAGAAAAAGCTCAATGTCACTGATCATTAGAGAAATGAAAATCAAAACCACAATGAGATGCTATCTCACACCAGTCAGAATGGCTATTACTAAAAAGTCAAAAAATAACATGCTGCAATATTTTAGAGAAAAAGGAATACCTATGTCCTGTTCATGGGAGGATAAATTAGTTCAACCATTGATGAAAACTGTGTGACAATTTCTCAAAAACCTAAAAGCAGAGCTACGATTCAACTTAGGAATCGCATTACTGGGTGTATACCCAAAGGAATATAAATCATTCTGTCATAAAGACACATGAACGTGTATATTCATTACAGCACTATTCACAATAGCAAAGATGGAATCAATCTAAATGCCTATAAATGGTAGACTGAATAAAGAATTATTTGGTATGTATACACCATGGAATAGTATGCAGTTAGGAGAAAGAATAATATTATGTCCTTGCAAAAACCTAGATGGAGCTGAAGGTCTTTATCCTTAGCAAACTAACACAGAAACAGAAAACCAAACACCACATGTTCTCAATTATAAGTGGGAGCTAAATGATGTGAACACATATAGGGGAAAAAACACACCCTGGGCCCTACTGGAGGGTGGAGACTGGAAGGAGGGGAGAGGATCAGGAAAAATAACTACTGGGTACTAGGCTTAATACCTGTTGGAAATTAACGTTGGGCTCTAAAACTGTTTTCCATGGTGTTGAGATGTAACTTCCCCATGTCATACTACGTGTTGTTTCCCATGTTTTCATAAGATGATGGATTGGAGGTGTTGCAAGCATTGGGAAAAGAAAACTGAGGTGGCTTAATGTTGCTGTGTTTCAGCAGTTGAATGTTTTTATTATTTATCTGCGTTTTTTTGTATGATTATTTGGTTAGTATTTAATACCATGTAGTGCTCTGTCTTCTCCCAAAAAGATGTGTATTTAACTTAGGAAAGAAATGTAAAGTGTGGTAAATAAGATGGCTCATGAAGGTGCGGTGAGACTGACTCCATCGTACATTCAGGGATAGGCCATCCTTCTCTGACAGTGAAAAGAGACACTATCTTTATACCATAGTAACACACA
>JAZHEH010003254.1:0-91204 GCA_036589455.1 Ateles fusciceps | reverse complement strand
CAAATATGAATTATTATATTTTTTTAATTTGTTAATTTTTAATTTTGGGGTACATAGTAGGTGTATATATTTATGGGTTGCATGAGATGTTTTGATACAGGCTGCAATGTGAAATAATCACATCATGGAGAATAAGATATCCTACCCTTAAGCATTTCTCCTTTGTGCTATGAACAATCTAATTATGCTCTTTTAGTGCTAGAATAGGCATATGAAAACATGCTCAACATCATGAGCAATTTTAAGTGCTTTAAAAAGAATGGAAATATTATTTGAGAAATATCATTTTTAAGTTCTGAAAAGGAATTGTGGTCATGGTGAGTGAAATGCCTTATAGCTAGTCACTCTGCTTTTACCCAACCCCTTTGTCTCCTACTGTTTCCTACCCAGTAGCCAGAATGATATTTTTGAAATAAAAGTCAGATTTTGACACTCCCCTGGGTAAGATTTTTGCCTGACTTCTCATCATATTAAGAATAAAACCCCATCAAAAAGTGGGTAAAGGATATGAACAGAACATAAATGCCTTCTTTTGAAATAAGGCATTTATGCAGCCAACAAACATGAAAAAATGCTCACCATCACTGGTCATTAGATAAATGCAAAAAAAAACCACATTGAGATACCATGTCATGCCAGTTAGAAAGGCTATCATAAAATATCTGGAAACAACAGATGCTATGGAGGAGGTGGACAAATAGGAACACTTTTATATTGTTGGTGGGAGTGCAAATTAGTTCAACCATTGTGGACGCCAGTGTGGTGATTCCTCAAAGACCTAGAAATAGAAATTCCATTTGACCCAGCAATCCCATTACTGGGTATATATCCAAAGGATTATAAATCGTTCTATTTTGAAGACACATGCACAAGTATGTTCACTGCAGTGCTGTTCACACTAGCAAAACTTGCAACCAACCCAAATGCCCATCAGTGACAGACTGGGTAAAGATAATGTGGCACATGTACACCATGGAATACATACAGCCATAAAGAGGATGAAAACCATAATTCTCAGCAAGCTGACAGAATAACAGAAAAGCAAACACCGTGTGTTCTCACTCATAAGTGGGTGTTGAACAATGAGAATGCATGGACACAAGGAGGGGAATATCACACACTGGGGTCTGTTGGGGAGTGGGAGAGCTAGGGAAGGGATGGCAGGGGGTTGGGGAATTGAGGAGGGATAACATTAGGAGAAATACCTAATGTAGATGACAGAGGGATGGATGCAGAATGGCATGTGTATACCTATGTAACAATCCTGCGTGATCTATGCATGTACCCCAGGATGGAAAGTATAATGAAAAAGTAAAATAAAATAAGAATAGAATCCAACTCTGTTATTTAGTCTACAGGACCCTGCAATGTCAAACATTGGCAAGCTCTGCTCCTAACACTTTTTCCATGGACACTAGGTCTTCTAGAGACATTGACCTTCTATTTTTCTTTAAGCTCCCACAGGTGTTCTCATCTTAGCACCTTTACACATTTTGTCCCCTCTCCCACTCTTGGAGCATTCTTCTTGCAACAATCCAAGGCATGCTTCTCTCTCATTTTGAGGCTTCCCTCAAAATGTTACCTCTAAGAGAGGCTTTTCTTGACCATGCTAAGATGGAACCTCTAGGATTTTCTCTGTTGTTTTATGATTATTTTGATATTTGATTCCTAGAATTTTAAATATATTACATATCTTATAAAACAAACATTTAAATATTAAAACCAGAAGATAAATATACATACACTAAGTGAATAGGTCAAAAGTGTAAGATCATCTTCAACATTATCTTGAAGAGAAAATACCAATTTACCTACTGATCAGTTCATGATACAGGATATCACAACCTGCCTAGAATAATTCTCTTTTCCTGAACCATTTAGTCACTAGCTTTGTCCTCCAATTAAGTATTAGCCTGACTTCAAATATCATACATTAGTTTTGCTTGTTTATATAATTGAATTTTATAATATGTATTCATCAGAGTCATTTTATAAAATTGTTAGGTAGCAGTTGTTGATTAATTCCATTGCTATGTAGTATTTTGTTGATTGCTAATACATGGATTATGTCATCATTTTATGACCAATAGGCATTTGGGTTGCTAACAATTTTTGGAAAGTAGCAATAATTCTATCATAAACATTTTTGTATGTGAAAGGCAAGAGTTTTGTGGCCCCCTCCCAAGATATCCGACAGGTTTGTGGCTCATCTGTTCGCTCCCCATGCACACACAAACCCTTTACAGGAGGAGGAGCATGAAGACAGCCAGGTGCAGGAGCCTGGGTGAACACCCCTGGCCTCTTGCCCCAAGGCAGCATCCAGGGGTCAGTGTCTGCAACTCCTGAAGCCCAAGTGGGTAGTGTTACAGGGTATTCTTTTAGCCTTGCCCTCTTCTGATGGCTTAAGTGTTAACCAATTCAGTGCCCTGTTAGTGTTCAGGTCCTTGTCTGGCATTTAGGAAGAATCAGGTCTCACATGGAATTGAAGGGTGACATGTAAATATTTATGACAGAATGCATGGCTTCTATTTAGTGGTGAAGGTAGCTCTCAGTCAGATGTATGGGGAGCTGGAATTGTAATAGAGTGGGAAGATGATCTTCCCCTGCAGTTTGGCCATCCAGCGTCCAATCTCTCTCCTCTCTGACTGTCCCTAGCTGAACTACTCTCACTATTCAGAAGCTCCTTCTCTCTAATGCACCATTCTGCCATTCTTCTGCTTTTCTGTTCATCTCCTCGTGGAGCTGGGGGTTTGGGGTTTATACAAGTACAGAATTGGTGGATGGGGGACCAAAAGGCAACTTTGGGGCTCAAAAACAGGAATGTGTGTTCTCATGTAGGGCCATGAGTTTTCAGGCTTGAAGGTGGAAACTTTGCTGGGGAACTGACCTCTTCTACCCAGTATTTTCCTGTTTCCTTTCCACAGCATATAGAGCACTAGATTTACGTATTTATACTTATCTGTTGGGTATACAATTGAAAGTAACATTGCTGAGATAAAAGCGCATGCATAATCATGATTTACTTCTTGACTCTAATTTTTAATCTTTTTAATTTTTTAGATTTTTTTTTTTTTTGAGGTTTTGCTTTTGTTACCCAGGCTGGAGTGCAATGGTATGATCCTGGCTCACTGCAACCTCCATGTTTCAGGTTCAAGTGATGGGTCACACCTGTAATCCTAGCACTTTGGGAGGCCAAGGCAGGTGGATAACCCGAGGTCAGGCATTTGAGACCAGTCTAACCAACATGGTGAAACCCTGTCTCTACTAAAAATACAAAATCAGTGGTGCATGGTGATGCGTGCCTGTAATCGCAGCTAATCCGGAGGCTGAGGCAGGACTTTAAATTGTTTTTGAAGTGTATTTTCTAATTTCCAAAATTGAAGTCATTTTAATTATTGTTTTTATAATCTCCCTTACTTCCACAAAGGCTGGAGTATATACACTTTATTACATTGAATCTTTTTATATTTACTGAGCCTTGATTTACAGCTCACCAAATGTCACTTCAAATAACTATTAACAGTTCAACATGCTCTAAGAAGATGTGTCTTCCAGTTGATATATATAATACATATATGTGTCTTTATACATATATATGTATGTATGTGTATTTATACATGTATATGTATGTGAGGGTGTATTATGTTCCAATGTAAGTTTCCATTTGTTAACTCTGTTTTTCTAATGTTTTATGTCCCTACTAATTATTTGCTCCTCTTTATAAGGTATGTTTTGATTTAGTGAAAGTATTTGCATATTCACATTTAAATATACCACCTTATTTTATTTCTTTTATATTGGTCCAACCTGTTTTAAAAGTATTTCTTTAGGTGATACCTTTCTTAAAAAAAATTATCGATAGTACTTATAAATGCTGAATTGATGGTAGCTGGACTGGGAATTTTAGGCATTTTTTACATTGTTTCCTTTTGGAATATAAATAAATCAATTATTAAAAATTTAACTTATGAAAATTAAAATTTGTGTGCTTCAAAAACCATCATCAAAAAAATAAAACGTTAGCACACCCAGAATGAAACAAAATATTTGAAAGTTATATATCTGATGTAAGATTACGTCCATAATATATAAACAGTTCTTAAATCTCAATAATAAGACAAGGAGCAAAGTCTAAAAGTGTTCCAAGTATTGGAATAGACATTTTTCCAAAGAAGATATATGTCCAATAAGCACATATAACAATGCTCAACATTTTTTAACCACAATGAAAATGCAATTCAAAAGCACAATGAGAGATCATTTCACCCCCACTAAGAAGGCTACAACAGAAAGACAGTAACAGGTGTTGGCAACAGTGTGGAGGAATTGGAACCCTCTTGTACTGCTGGTGGTAATGGCAAATGGAACAAGTCATTTGGAAAACAGTTTAGCAGTTCTTCATAAACATACAGTTCCCACATCAGCCAGGAATTCCACTTACAGTATCAACCCAAAAGAAAGGAAAACGTGTTTATGCAAAAACATGTGTAGCAATGTTTCTAGTAGCCGCAACTGGAAACAAGCAAAAGGCCAATGAACTGATAAGTGAACAAATAAAACATGGCATATTCCTACTACAAAATGTTACACTGCTGTAAAAAGAAGTATTAATACACCCTGCAACATGAATGAATCTAAAAACCATTAAAAAAATAAAAAATTATGCTAGGTGAAAGAAGTCATTTACATAAAACCCTAAACTGTATGATTCCAGATGGCTTCATGACTCTGTAAGCATTCTAAATATATTGAGGTTTTATACTGTAAATAGATGGGGTTTATGTTATGGAAATTATATCTAATTATCAAATCTGTTACAATAATTATAACAACAAAAGTGAATTTTTCATCAAGAAAATAGTTATACTTTTAGACATTGTAGATATTTAATTAAAATATTTTATAACTGTTTTCAAGTTTATTCTTCCTATTATAAATTAATCGTATTTTTTAATGTCTTTTTAACATTACAATTATTTTCATGTAGAAAATTGTTTCACTGATTGGATACCCACTAAATGTATGGGGTTCAAACACAATTTTTAAATAAATAAATAAATCAAAATATTCATGCTCAAAAATACAAGAAGATTTCAGATTGGCTACATCATTTAAATTCTTTCAAAATTAGTCTTTTTTTAAAAAAGGATGAAATTCATACTTGCTATTGACAAGATAAGCTGTCTATAAATACCACTTAGTAAAAACTATTATACTCACAAAGGATCATCAATTACTGTCTTCAGGGCATTCAGCAAGTCTGTACTCGACATTGTGTTGAAGTCCAATCTAACAGCTGCACCCTTGACCATCATGTGAGCAATGTTATCAGGCTGATCCGCAAACAACGGAATGCCCACCATAGGGATCCCATGGTAGATCGCCTCGTAGATGCCATTGGCTCCACCATGAGTTATAAAAGCTCTGGTTTTTGAATGACCTAGGATTAAATTAATTTTAGAAAAATTATGTTTAAGAATAAAATGAGAAATACACTAAAGTCTCTTAAAGTGACAGTGTTTTCTAGCTAATATATTGAGCTAAATTAAAATTGTGTTTCAGCTTCAGAGGAAAGAGCACCTTCTTCTGATGGAGATGTAAGTGAAAGTGATATGGTGTGTGTGATTTCAGACTGAATTAATACAAGCTTACCAGTTGGACTAAAGAAAAAGTGCAATCTAAATAAAAGAAATAAAATGTCCAAAAAAAAAAAAAAAGAAAAGAAAGAGAAAGAAAGAAAGAAAGAAAGAAAGAACCAAAGGAAAGAGATGGGCATGTAAGAGTGTGGTCTCTTAAGTGCAGTCACAGAATGTGATATGACATGTGTAAGGCAGCAGGCAGTTGGGTGGTGGTGATGTCAGGATTGAGGAAGGAGAAGTCACACTTCATCATGAAATGTATTATCACTTTATTATTCAGATTAGAAATTTAATTCTACAGAAAATGCAGAGGCCCTGGTGATAGCAGATGAGCTGTTATTTTAGTGACATTAGAAATAACCCTGCATAAAAGGAAAGAACAGGTGTAAAGTTGTAGAAATAGGAGACAAGAGACAATCCATTAAGTTATTAAGAAATTCTGTAAGACGTAATAACACCTGAAGTAAAGATACTCTGATTCTGACTATAAAGAATGCGAGCATATGTCATAAAATGCTGACAATTACAGCTTATTATTGTTCCTATAGAACTCGAATAAATATCAAGAAGTTTCATTGTATTTTTAAGTTTTTCCATAACAAATAATCTTATTTCATGATGAATTATTAACACTCTAATGGGCTGTTACTAATATATTCAGTATTTGTACTCCAGAGTCATACCAAGAAGATCATTCTGGGGTATCCATTTGTACACTCGAGTATTGTGTCCTAAGGCATGAGGTTTATTCCCATCAAATCTCCACAGAACCTGTTACAGTAAAGAAAACATTTTATTCCATGAGTGAAACTCCAAAGTTATAGAATATTAGCATTCTAAAGAGATTAAGAATGAGATCAAGGGATGTTGGGTAATAAAGACTACTCAAAGACTGATGTAAGAATACTTACATTTCATTTTCTTAACTTTTATAATTAGTTAAGTATATAAGGAAACCAGGATTTTCCAAAATGAGAGCTTAGAAAAATGAGATTATCAATGAAAAGTTCAAATATTTAAAAAACTGTTACTCTTTTCAAAAGAAGAACTACATGTGGCCAATCATCATATTAAAAAAGCCTAACATCACTGCTCTCTAGAGAAATGCAAATCAAAACCACAATATATACCATCTCATACCAGTCATAATAGATATTATTAAACTCAAAAAGTAATAGATGCTGGCAAGATTGTGTAGGAAAAGGAATGCTTATACTCTGTTAGTGGGAGTTTAAGTTAGTTCAACCATTATGGAAGTCAGTGTGGCACTTCCTCTAAAACCTAGAGGCTAAAATACAATTCAACCCAGAAATGCCTTTACTGAGTATATACCCAAAGGATGATGAAATCGCTCTCTTATAAAGGCACATGCACATATATATTCATAGCAGTAGTATTTACAATAGTAAAGATGAGGAATCAACCTTAAAGTCCATCAATGATGGACTAAATAAAGAAAAGGGGGTACATATACACCATGGAATACTATGGAGCCATAAAAAAGAACAAGATTTTGTATTTACAGGGACATAGATGAAGCTGGAGGCTGTTATCCTTAGCAAACTAGCATAGAAACAGAAATCCAAATACTACGTGTTCTCACAATTAAATAGAAGTTAAAAGACAAGAACACATGGAAACATGGGAGGAACAACATACACTGGGGTGTATTGGAGGGTGGAGGGTGGGAGGAGAGAGAAGATGAGGTAAAATAACTAATGGGTACTGGACTTAATGCCTGAGTGATGAAACAATCTGTAAAACAAGCCCCCATGACACAAGTTTAGCTATGTAACAAACCTACACATGTATCCCTAAACTTAAAATAAAAGTTGAGATAAAATTAATACATAAAAATTATAAAAAATTATATGTATGAAAGAAATTTAAGTAGTCATTACAATTCTAGTGAGAAAGGTAATAATTCAGTAATGACCTATATGTTTATTTTGTTTGATGTATTTTATACTAGTTTTTATCTTCCAAATCAAATATTAATGTATCCATTTTTTAGTAATATGGGAAGTAATTCATGCATTTTACTTGTCTATAAGTTATTAGATTAGAGTTTAGTGTCCTTTGCTTGACAGAAAAGCAAGTTGATAAACTACTTGTAAGAAATAAGTTAATGCTACAAAGGTACCATGTATAACTTCTTTTAAATTATGAATTATCAAGCACTACTTCCAGGAGGAATTTCAAGGGACAATTTTCAGACAAGTTCAGAGTATTATCAGTATTGCTAATTTTAGATATTTTTTTCAGCATTGAAATGAGGAACCTGTTGATATCATAAATAAAGAGACAGTTATGAATAAATTCAAACTTGTATTTTGCAGAATTTGTTCAACTGATTGTAAACACTTAATGTGCTACAAAGCTTGACAACAGTGATTAATATGTTCTGCTATAGCGAAGACATTTTTATGTTTAAGTTACTAATTTTAGAATTTCCAAGCAATCCCCATGAACTGAACAATAAGAGAGTGTTTTATTTGTTTTATCAGTATTAAAGCAACTGGGTTTTCAGCAAAAATGTCAGTATAGGTCATTACAAGAAGACTATATCAGATAGGGAACTAAAAAGTAATTGACAAATACACACAGGTGCATTCTATACAGAAGAAAATATGTTCCTACTATGTTCTATAGAGGAGGCATCTGAGCCTATTCCCTTGCCTGGCTTCCTTCTGTTTGACTCCTTCCTACATTTCCTTCTGCTGCTTCCACTGGGACAAGCTGTTAACCTGAAAGTGCAGAGTCCTTGTGGGGCCACATTTTACACAGCACAGGATCCACCTTCAGGACAGGATCCATCTCCATCCTTTCCCTTTCATCTTCCTGCTTCAGACATTGGCTGGGCTCAGTCCAGCAAGGGAGGCTGCTTTTTCTCTTTCTCTAAATCTCCCTGGTTGGGTGGGAATGTGGACTAGTTGTATGTCAGCCTAGGTCGTCCTTTCTGTGAATAGCACCCTGAACATCACACAATTGTGCCTATTCCAAAATGTACAGGATGTATATAAGGCTGGATTACACGGCAAGCCTAAATTGCATGATGCATTTTACACATTTTGAAATACCTGCTATTGTTACAGTGCTAGTGAAGTTACCCCTTTAAATGTGATTTCTTCTGATAACATCTGTAGTGTGTACAATGCCCTCAGGAATCCTGAAACATAAGGATCAAATGACAGAGGAAGAATTTGGTGATATCTCTTACCTGACCCCAATACCAAACTTTCCCTACACCTCTTAAATATATTTATTCCTGATCACTGTATTAATGCCAAATGTATTATCCATGAAAATACCCTCTGTATTATTTTAGCATCTTCCATGTATATTTCTGATTTTGAACTAGTATCTGATAATTACTGCCATCCCAGCAGCTAAATTTTTAGGCAGGAACTTTCTGTCATTGGACCGTTTACAGATTTTGACAGCCTCTTTCAGTAGTTTTCTAAACAGTAAGGCAATTTATCAAACCTTTTGTGGGATCTTGGCAAGGGCTGATGCAATTACGTTGGCCCTTTCTTCTGTCATGTTACTGATCATTGACCCCAAAGAAAACACCACAACACCATTTTCTCCAGAGCTCTGGACAAACTCTTCCATTTCCTGTGAAAAAAAGAATTTGTTCCATCACAAGAGTATCAGCTCAGCAAGCGCTACTGAAAGAATTGGTACATATAACTGAAGAGAGAAAATCAAGTATTATCAGGAATTGTTGGAGTAAATTATAGCTTTTAACTGACTCAATCACTCAGTTTCTTATCAAGAAGATGGATAATATGAGATGGGTGGCCTCTACTAAGGGTATTTGTGTAAATAAATATGCATTTTTGTGTGTATGTGTTTAAGGGAGAAATGAAATGGAGCTATTTACAAAGTAGTTAGGAATATAATGCTAGAAATATTATACACAGACCCTTTACTTATTATAATTACTAATAAACGTTCTGGGAAAACTGTACCACTTGGCTTTAATTTTATATTGTCATTCTACTAGATCACATAACTTTATTTCAGGTGGGTTTTCTACAGAATTCTTTTAGTTTGAAGCCATCAGTGGTTTGCTTTCCTAACTATAAGCACTGAGGAAAAGTTACAGTTGGGATTATTTTATGTCTACATTTATCTTACTCTATAATCCTTTACACTTCACTTAAATTTTGTCAGAGTTTTCTAGTCTTTTTCAAACAAGGAAAAAATAATCATGAAAGTGGTGGTTAAGAATCACTGACATTCTGGAGTCAGGTTTTGATTTGAAATTTCTATGAATTAGTCCTGAGAGTCTCATTTGTAATACAGGATTGTATAGTATATAGTTAGATAGTTGTATGATGATATTTTTCAGATTATTTTTAGGTGGAACAACTTTTTCCCTGAAATCACACTATTAAATTGATGTGCCATTTATAACTGCATATGAGGAACTCTCATCATTACTTTGCTGTGTCTCAGAGGCAGCACTTGCACCATAATACAAGAGGACACTAGGCCTTCCTACGTGGGAGATCTGGTCACCCTCATGAGTAGCTCACTCACACTACATAAACTGGTGAAGATGTGCTTGGCAAAAATTGATTGATAATTATTCTGATTTGCTTTTTCCAATCTATGCCAATATTTAAATTTATATACTTTCAGATTTAATCATTAGAGTAAAACTTTTTAAACTGTTGTTTATAAAACAAAGAAAAAATCCAAATATTGATTGTGAAGACCATTTATTGCTGTATATTTTTTAAAATATAATTTTTAATCTTCAGACATCAGTGTTAATGTGAGAATCATTGTATTACTATTCCAGGTAATACATGGGGCACCTAGATATTTTGTGTGATTGCAGTTACCTGTTGCCACATTTAAAGTTACTTGTGTTTAGTGTTTACTTTCATTGGGTTTATGTCCAGAACCTTCTTATCCACCCAGTGTTGAAGTAATCTAACCTGTTTACTGATTCATCACTGATGTGGACTGGTTGTTTAACATTCTGTGATAATTTCATAAAAATAATGCAAAATAAATGTAAATAATTTGATAAAAGCATGAAAAGTTTAAAAATAAAAGAAAATTTTTCTAGAATTTCTAACTAGAGATATTACCAATTTAAAATGTATATGTTCTCATCATGGTTTTTGTTCTATTCACACATGTACTGTGACATTTATTTATAAAATTTTAACCTTATTGTATATAACTTTTTTCTCCTACAAAAAACTTGTCATTTTGTTATATTTATAATTTTTTACCTCACTTTACTTGTATTATGACTGACAGTGTAATTGAATATTTGATTGATAAAATTATTATAATGCTATTGTATGCACATAGTCTAAGTTTTCAATCATTCCTTCATTTAAGATGTTGGATTACTTCCTATGTCAGTTTAATTAATATTTTCCATAAACATTAAATATGTACACCTTGATTTACTTTTCTCTGTATGATTTCATGTGAACATATTACGAAACCAAAGGCTAAGTGCATTTTTAAAACACTTGATACATTTGGCCAAGTGTCTTTTTGTTTTAAAATATATATTTAAGTTATCTGAGAATCTAATATTTAATTTAAAACAGAGTGACTTGGCTTAACAATTATTTCACATAATAAACAACTAGAGAACTGATTTTACAACCATTGACTTGCATTCAAATCTTTATGCAAGTTAATAACAACAGCTAGTATTAGTAATTATCACTATTGTCTACTAGTCATCTTTTTTCTTATCCTTCTACACCTCCTACTCTCTTTCCCCTCCTACTGGCACTGTCACTGTCCGTTAATGTAAATACAGAAATCTTTCAATAGTAGGCCAGGGTGGCATAGAATTTTTATTAGTCTTATCTCAGCTTTTGTCTCTTTAGAAAGTTACGATATAAAGCACATACAATTTGCATTCAACATAGATACTGGATTTTAACCATGGAATAAATTCTCAGTTTTATGTAGATAAAGATCTTAAGAGATTACTTAATAATGTGTTTAAGCATGCTTACTTTCTACATATGTCTTAAAAGTATGATATTAATTTAAAATATATGAGGTTCTTGTGTTCCTTTATAAGGAATATCATCTATGCAGACAGAAATCTTTTGTTATTGTAAACTTACTATTCAGATACAAGTGGTAGAAATCATTTGGTCTTTGTTATACGTGCATTGTTCATTTTCTTCCTGCTTCTCTGTAGGCAACTATGGTGTCTAGACACAAGTTCCCCAGGAGGCTTTACTGAGTTGCTTGTCAAAAGGACGAAAACACCTGCTCTAATAGGGTATGTGTCTGTTCTATGATGTAAATCTCCGGGATCTCAGTGTAGAATGAGTTACATCCTTGAGTAAAATCAGATGAAACTGAGTTTGGCTGCAAATATTATTAGGGGTATACATCTCTATTGTTAAATAATTATTTTATTTTAAGCTACAATACTTAAGATCCTTATCCCTTACTGTAGAATTTTAGAATTTCAACTTGCTCATCCTACTGGCAAAACTAGTATGTCTGCTTTTATTCAAGTTTGCAGGATATCTGCCATCTACAGCTTTGCAAAAGAATGTAATCTTGATGTGCCAAACACTCTGGTTCTATTAAATGAAGAATGATATCTCAGGTGACTTGCACATGTTAAGTAATTAGCATATTAGTAACGATAATAAAATAACCATAATTGCAAAATTAATAATATTTCGGAATCACTGACTATATAACAGAGACATTTTAAGAGTTTTGTCTATATTAACTTTTTTCCATATAACACAATATGAAATGGGTACTACTACTGTAAATGTAGGCAAAATTATTTCTACCAACATTCTGGTTCACTTTTCCATCATCTGCTACCAGGTTCCATGCAAAATTTCCTGAATGGTCTGTTTTCTTCTTTTTTTAAAAAAGATGATCTTATCACATATCATCATTTCTTAACTCTTGGTATGCTCTTTCTTTATATTAAAAAAAATCTTTTCACATACCATCATTTCTTTACTCTTTGAGTAGTTCCCAACAGCATTTAATAAATATTTTAACTCCTAATAAATATCTGGCTCTAACTTGCCTCTCAGTATCATCTGAGTCTCACTCAGCCTTGCCCTGCAAACTCAACTTGGAGTCTTGAGAACTGTCCTGAACACTTTATCTTCTTTTCTTTTTGTGTCTTCCTGTCCCACTCATTCTTTCACTGATTTCTGCGCATTGTTCAGTTCTCATCTTAATTATCAGTGACTCCAGGATACTTTCTATTATCTCCACTGATGCTTTCTTGGCATTGGGTTTTTCCTCGAGATAATAGCTTTTGCACAATTTTTATTAATTGCACATATTCTATCTTTCAAAGTAGAATATAATGTGTATGGAGACAGAAACTGTGTCTATTTTTTTCTGTTGCCTGTGGTTTGTGCTAAACTTTTTGTAAATACTCTTTTAATGAATGACCAATACCTTCTTATGTGTTGTATAATCAAGGCTTTAATTTAACGAACCCTATTTTCAAAGTCTTCTTTGTTTTCCTCTCTATCTATAATAATGATTAAACTCATGTAATTGTGATGGTATCAACAAATCAACTTGCACATGAGTTTCTAATTGGTATCCGCTTCACCCTGCCCACTTCCCATCTTTCTTTCACTGTAAGTCAATCACTCTGAATGAAGACTGTAGAGTCATTCCTACGAAAAATTCAAAGCAAACAAATCAAAATCCCCCAAAATTTTCTTTACCTTAGGTAGGGGTTTGGCAGGTTTGCAGTGGAGTCCTCCAACAAAATCAACATTTGGTAAGTGTGGATGAGGAAACTGAAAATCCCAGAAGTTTCGAATAAGCCATATGTCAGCTTTCCCCATTGTCTCAGATAAGGTAGTGGGTCTTCCTGACAGGCATAAAGAAAAGGTAGATGACACAAGATAATTACACTAGGTAATTTTCTGAAAAGGATAAGAACAATGTAGGCAAAGTGTCTGTGCTTTGAAATACATAAACATATATTCAAATATAGGCATAATTTAATTTTTGTGTTTTACATAACTTGCCCATGTGTATTTATAAGAAAGGCAAAGTGTAACAATCTTCCATGTTCTTCACATGTAACCGCAAACCTAAAATGCAATAAAAAAAATAAAAAAAAAAAAAGAAAGGCAAAGTGATAAGAGTACTTTGAGGGTAGATGACTTGCTGATGCCACATCAGTATACTCATAATCATAAACAATTATTAAAATAATTCCTAGAGAATTAAACATCCATTTCTTTACCATTTAAAGCTTCAATAGTGGCATATAAACATTTAAACAACTCTTTGAGCCCCATGATCAACTAATTCTGCAGTACCTACCAAACAATTTTCTCAGAAATAGTCTAGTTTCCACAATTTATGAAGGTAATCCTTTTATCTTTAGTTATTCAAGTGAACTGTGGGCTATTTTGAGAGAATGGCTGAAATCCTTGTACCCACTACTGCTTTTGATTCATCCTAAGATATTAATAATATTAGTTTTTAAGTAAATACTTTAGTAAATTACAGCTGGAAAATGTTGAGAAATTATTGAAACAGAGATTTATACTCAACCTTAATTTGGCTCATATTTTTTAATGAACAGACATAGTTAAAAAAAAACTATACAGATATACAATGTTCAGACTTCAACAAGATGATTGGCCTTAAAATGAATGATTTCCAATCTTTTAGTGAAGGAATGTGGAGACATTAGAAACTACAAATTACCTTGTTAGTGTTTGCATTTGAGATAGAGACACTATTTCTCTCAAATGTGAAGGAAATCTTCTGGTAACATGGGGACATATTTTAATTTCAGAATAAGGAAACAGAGGTATCCAAGAAAAAATTTCTGCAATGTTACATAGATAATTGTTGTAGAAAAATGTGTGACTGCTCAATCTACATGTACACATTCAGCAAGATGTTTGTTGACAGGTCTCACTGTTTTAAGATGAAAAAAATGTATAGTAAAACAGATGTGTGATAGTTTAAAGAAATATTAGGTACACTAATATACTGGTTTATGGCTTCCTAGAGTGTTCTGTATGAGCAATGGCCACAGGGTTTTAAATGACCTTATAACGTCAGCGTTTCTATAGTATTTGTGCGATTGATAGATCATCTTATCTTGTGTTTTCATTTCATAAATTCACTTACAAAAAACTTCACTATGGCCAGGCACGGTGGCTCACACCTGTAATCCCAGCACTTTTGGGAGGCCGAGGCAGGTGGATCACTTGAGTTCAGAAGTGCGAGACCAGCCTGGCCAACATGGTGAAACCGTGTCTCTAATAAAAATAGAAAAAAATTAACTGAGCTTGGTGACACACACCTGTAATCCCAGCAGTGAGCAGAGATTGTGCCACTGCACTCCAGCACTTCAACCTGACAGCCTGGGAGACACAGCAAGACTACAAAACAAAATAAAACAAATAAACAAACAAACAAAAAAAACAAAAACAAAAAACTCCACTATTCTGACTTTATTGCTTTATATAAGCTCAGCTTCAAAGGCACAGGGAACAGCTTCAAAGGCACAAGAAAGTTAGATCTCCATGATACCAACTGAAAAAATTACTTACCTAGAACTTCACTGTAAAACTGGTCCCATTTCTTCATATTAAAAATTTGGAACCAAAATTGAAAATAAAGCACATAGATCATATTTTTTACCCTCTCCATGAAAGTCATTTGATCACTTAATTCTGACATAACAACAGGTGCATAGGAAGGAGGAAATGGAAATCCTCCACTATGCTTTTCAATAGCGTAGCCAGGGAGAAGCGGAGACTGTACACAAGGGGTATGTTTAGTAGCTCAGCCAGTAGCTCACCACAGGGAAAAATAGCATCTGCAAGAACAACATCAAATTTTGACTCCTGTAGTTTTTTCATAAGTCTCTTATTTGAAACTATATCCTTGCAGATTTTTATACCTGTGTCGCCAAATGTCCACATGAGTTCTTGCATTTGTGAAAAGTATGACCAAAATGTGTCTTTAGGAAGGTCTAACCATCTGTTGACCAGTTGCAGGATGATATCCTCAAATTCAGTTTTAGTTAAAGATGTAGGGTAAACTTCAAGTTTAAAGAGTAGATTGGCTGTTGGGATCAAAAAGAATGGAAGCTGAAGATGCCAGCACAGTCACCTCATGACCTCTCGGGACAAGCTCATCCAGGATTGTCCTCATACTCATCCAATGGCTGAATTCTGCGGGCCACACCAGCACCTTTCCACAGTTCCCAGAGTTAATGTAACAGCTCAGCTGTATGAGCAGAAAAACTGAAGTACATTTCACAGACATTCTGGTGCAATGCAATGCGTTTTTTCCATTTGCTGTTTCTTTCTGTCGTTTCCTCTGGTTATATTCATGGATAAATTAATCAAGAAGTTAAAATGTAACATACACTTCAAAGTAAATACATTATCATCAGATTAACAGTCTGAGCACATAGATGGCAAGGAGATAAATGAAGGTTGATGACCTGTTTACACAAGTGTGTTTGATGTCCCTTTTATGTTTATAAGTGCTATCTTTCAGCTAACATCAATGTTCTTGTATGGACACATCACTAGTCTTACGTAATATATTTTAGAAGAGTTTCCAGAACATTAGCCATGGGAGGTTCATGTTTCTGCATTCTGTTTGACACAGAACTGAAGATCAAATAACAAAACATGATTCAAATAATTTTTTGTGTATTTTGTTCACATGTAATTTATATACCATACAGCACTATCAACTGAGCCGTGGTGTGCAGGGCACGTTGCCATTTTTGCTGTTTGGGCAACTTAGCTGTTCTGCCCTTTGAGCTTTGGAGAGTTCAAATGTACTGGTGGTGGAAGGAATCCACCAGTTGCTGCATATCTGCCCTACAAAAATATGGCCAGACTGCTTCTTTAAGCAGGTACTAGATCCTGGTCCTCCGCACTGGGTGGGACTTCCCAATAGGGGACTCCAGCCACTCCCACCACTGTTCTCCGGCCCACAGAAATTTGAAAACTCCCTGTGACAGAGCTCCCAGAAAGAGGTGTCGGCCAGCATCTTTGCCGTGCACAACAGCCATATAAAAATGTGGCCAGACTGCCTTTTTAATTGAATTCCTGACCCCAATCCTCATCACCAGGTGGAACCTTCCAACTGGGATCTCTGGCTACCACCACTGGTGTTCCCTGGTTGACAGAGTTTCCAGGCCCTTCCTGGTAAAGGGATCCCAGGGGGCAGGGGCAGGCTGACATCTTTGCTGTTTGGGCAACTTAGCCATTTCAGTCTTCTAGCTTTAGAGTGTCCAAGGCAACCAAAGGCTGAAGTGTACCCCCAACACAGCACAGCTGCTTAACGAAAATGTGGTTAGACTACCTGAAGCAGGTCCCTGATACCATTCCTTCTGGCAAGGGTTCTCATCTCCCAACTGGGGTCTCCGGCCACCTCTTGGAGGTGTGTTGTGCCAGAAACAGGTCCATACCTCCTTGGATGGAGCTACCAGAGAAAAGGCTAGGCTGCCATTCTTGCTGTTTCTCAGCCTTCACTGGTGATACCTCCAGGTACTTGAAAATCTGAGGTGACTAGTGACTGGAGTAGGCCCCAGCATACCACAGCAGCCCCACAGAAAAGTGATTAGAGTGTAATGTAGGTGCCTGTTTCTATATGTGCTCATCAAGAAGAACTTCCTGGCCTGGATCTCTAGCTATCCCCCTGCCCAAGCTATCTAGCTGGTAGCAACTTGGCTCCTCTCTGGAGAGAGCCCCTGGGGCAACAGAAAGCCTCTCTCCCACAGCCTCTGCAATGGAAGTTTCCTCACCTCCCTTAGCCAGACAAAGGAGCAAAGACACTCAGCCACCGCTGGCTTGCATCTCTCAGAAATTGAAGCCACAGGAATAAACAAAGTAGCAAAGCAGCAAGCCAACTAATGTGGAGCCTAAAGGGATAGGTGCAGGAGAATCTGTAGCACAGTGTGGCCAGGAATGGCCATGTTTCTAAGTTCAAATTTCATGAATAAGAGATCCTAGCCTTTGGTAACAGTCAGACCTGATTCCTGCATGGTGTTCCTGCACATCAGACAAGGCTGGTCTGATTTGAGCACTCCTTGATCTTCCAGCCTCTCCTGGGGCCCCAGCCTTTCCATGCATGCCTACTTACAGGGTAGTGTTGGGTGCCCTGGTGGCCCACACCGCAGCTGAGGACCATGCCTCAGAGGACCATGCCTCAGCAATAGAGAGCTCCAGTGAGGCAGCCCCTACGACTGTGCACCAGTCTGCATGTTCCCACCGCATACTGCAGCTTCCCCCTGAACCCACAGAAACTCCTCACACAGCTTTGGTTAGTGTATATCTGCATGGGTGGGTTTTGATATCTCATTTTCTTTATGAGTTGTTTTTCTGAATTCATTTAGTTCTATTTATGCTGTTCATTTGTGGCTTACTGATGTTTATAAGATTTTGAATTTTTTGTCATAAATTTATAGATATCAATTTGTTTATGATTAATTATTGAAGATTTATTTTGTTTCATCAGAAGATTCATATCTTCCTACTTTTTAATGTTTCTAATAGATTTGTTCTGGTGTCTGTATTTGAGGAAGCAATCATCTCTTCTACTCTTTATGGACTTGCTTTGGAAGAGAAACTCCTCCTCAGTCAGGCTGATAGTGATTCTGGAATCTTTGGAACCTTTTCTATAGATGTGTTCTTCACATCTTCTCCTTGCTGCTGAAAAAGGATCAGAATTATATGTCTTACCCCAATCCTACAAGCCAGTCTAAGTCCTAAGACTGCTCATTTCTTCTCCCTAGGACAGTGCATGATATAAGGCTTATATCCCTTAAACTACAAATAAATTATGTGTATTAAGCAAGTTTGACATTGCTATAAATAAATGCCTCTGATAGAGTACTTTGCAAAGAAATGGAGCTTAATTGTTCATGGTTCTACAATCTTTACAGGAAGCCTGGTGCTGGCAACTGCTTGGGTTCTGCAATGGCCTCGGGAAGCTTACCATTATGGCAGAAAGTAAGGGGTGGAGGGGTGGGGTATGCACATCACATGGTAAAAGCAGGAGCAAGAGTCAACCTGGGGGATGGGGAAGGGTGTCACGTACTTTTAAACAACCAGATCTTACATGAAAACTCACTATTATGAGGACAGCATCAGGCTACGAGGCATGGGCCCCCATGATCCAAACACCTCCAACCAGGCCCCACCTCGACCATTGGGAATTACTATTCAACATGAGATCTGGATGAGGACAAGTATTCAAACTGTATTAGTAGGGAAGTAAACAGTTCATGGAAATGGATTATAGTCATTAGAAATTGATAAACTTTTTTTTTTCCCTGGAAAGCAGAATTAAGAGATAATCCATAACTTCCAGGACCACTTGTAAACCCCTCCTATGTCTGGTATAATTATTATTATATTGACTTACTTTTCTTCTATGTGGGCTTTTCAGATTTCTTTTCAGAAAATATTTCTTTCACATCTCTCAAAACAATTAGAGTCACAGAGTTTACACCTCCTTATTTTTGTAAGAAAATAATTACTTTGTTAAGTAACTCCAACCTACATAAATAAGAACTTTGTGTACACAACTCTTCATATTGAAACAATGGTCAATGTGATGGTGTTATGAAGCGGGGCCTTAAAGAGGCAATTAGGACATGAGGGTTTCTCATGAGTGATTGTAACTAAGGCCCATATAGAGGAAGCTTTATGCAGTGTGTAGCCTTTTTGCCCTTCTTACTTACACCATGTGAGAACACAGTATTTCTTTTCTTCAGAGGATGCAAGAATAGGCAGTGTTTTTCCAAGCAGAGAACAGCTATCAGCACATGATATACCCACTACAGGTTTGATCCTGCACTACTCAGCCTCCAGAACTGTGAAAAATACATATCTATTTTTGTATTTTCACCCAATCTGTGGTACTTTGTTAAAGCAGCACAAATGGACTAAGGCACAGGGTGGTTGAGATTCACTCAGGGTAGCTGGCAAATTAATAAATATTAGGAATAGTTATAGATTGTAATCTCAAACTTTTGGAAGGTGAAAAGGTTTTACTGGGACAGACTGAAGGCAGAGGGAGGCATTTACATTACCATAGGAAAGAGACAGAGAGAATAAAAGGCTTTCCCAGTTTATGTCTGTTTACTCCAGATCCCTTTGTCTCTACTCTGTTTACTCAGGTAAATTTTGTGTTGATGACCCTCTCAGGGGGAAGTCAAAGAAGAATTACCTGTTAATAGTGTTTACTCTGGGCTCAAAACCTAAAGCTTTTATCATTGCTAAAACCACTCTTTAAATCATGTTAATTATTCACAAGTGTGTTAACTTAGAACCTTGTTGTAAAATCTGACTGAATATATGTAATGATGGAGAGGGAATCTTGGTCAATTGGCTGAAGTTCATTCTCTGAAAGCAGCTGACGACCATCCCTAGCCCACTTGAATCACTGTAATGGTGTGAGAGTGCATTCATTCATGAGTAGTTGAGTCAGGATCTGCAGGCCAGCCCTCCACAGGTGGTGGATGACGTCTCAGGTGGTGACCCCGACATGATTGAGGTCACATCAGGTTGTACTTCTTTAGTGTTAATTGCCGGGTAAAACATCTAACCATTATCTCTGAACTAAAGGAGTTTATGAGAAAAAAGCTATGGAAAACCTTCACTCTTAGTTTTCACTTAGGATCTACTTAGGATCTGCCTTTATAAATAACTTGATATTTAAGTAGACATTTTCTTCACAAACAGTATAAGCATGTTGCCAAGTTTAGCTTGTGAGATCCTTCCATTTACAAATTAGAAAAAAAAATCATGAGCTTTATAATGGTATACAAAGAATTTTTAAATACCTGCACTTTTCATTTGTAGGTTATCTTTATTGAGCTATAATTTCCAAAATAATTACTCATTTTGTGTGTACAGTCAGCTATTTACAAACACACAAACTGATGTTATTTTGTCACCAGGGCTCTGTTTAGAATCTACGGTTAATTGCTTTAATTGTTTGGTCTCTGGTAGTCAAACCTGGATGTGTGTTAGGTGATGTAAGGAGCAGTTACATATGGATAAAAAATGGTCATCATTTTCCAAGAGAAGTATACACTTGATTTCATGAGTATAAACACAGTTAGTGATAAAATAATAATTTCCTTTAATATATTATTTTATTGTGTACATATCTTTAACCTTTCATATAATGACAGTGAAAAATTTGTAATCTGGGGAAGGATTTAGGGCTTTTTGCATCCACTAGCCATTGTTGGACCATACTGTCATTGAACAGAGCACCAGACACATGATTAACTACAGCAGAGAATAACTATAGTCATACATTTTGTGTAAAGGGCACAAGCCCAGATAGTATTTTAATGCCTTTTACAGTATTTGCTTCTTTTTAGTACTTTGATTGTAAATGTTTTAGTTTAAAAAATTAATGATAAATAATTATTGCTGAATATTCTAAATATCTCTGCAAGAAACCATCAAAGGATAATGTAGAATTCTGGAACAGCAACTTTGGGAGCTCTTAAGGGCAAGAAAATGGAGAAGATATCAAATCCAAGTTCTTAGTGTTTATGTCCACAATGGGTTGCCACAGCTTTCTATTGACAACAATTATTAAACATGATAGTACTAAGAAGCATTCCAGTGAGTCTTCTGGATTCAAAGTAGTGTTCCATGTTCATTGAGTAGCAACATCCTGACTTTCATGTTGCTAATTTCTTTTTTCTTTTTTTGTTATTATACTTTACATTCTGGGGTATATGTGCATAGCATGCAGGATTGTTACATAGGCATATACATGCTATGGTGGCTTGCTGCATCCATCACCCCATCACCTACATTAGGTATTTCTCCTAATGCTATCCCTCCCCCAATACTCACACCCCCTGCTATCCCTTTCCTAGCTCCCCTACCACCCAACAGGTCCCAGTATGTGTTGCTCTCCTCCCTGTGTTCAACTGTTCTCATTGTTCAACACCCACTTGAGTGAAAACATGTGGTGTTTGGTTTTCTGTCTTGTGTGAGTTTGCTCAGAATGAAGAAAGGACAGGTTCAGCTTACAGTTTCACAGAACAGTGCATTTAATTCCTGAACAATGTATTTCTTCTTCAGACAACAGGACCTCAGAAGCTACTAAACCCTAAGGTCCTGAAGAATGTAAAAACAAATTACTACAACATCTATTGCTTGTAATGGTATAAGGGGCTACAACCACTTCCTAGTTCTAGACTTATGCATTCTACTTGCGGAGGTGATAACACGCTACATTGACCTCCATCTTTAGGACAAGAAGGACAAAATTTTTTCATTATAGAAGATATCATCTTTTAGCTTTTAGTTAATCAATCTACCAATATAAAGTTAATTGCTTTAAGTGATTGGGCATACTATAGTATGTGTTTTCAAAATATCACAAAAGCTGATACATCCTCTTTGTGACTATTTATTTCAATGGCCTTGTGTGGGAGATTTTTTAGGTGTAAAGTTGTTTGACCCTAAACTCAATTACTGATTTATATTACTTCTGTGAAACGGACTATCCTAATAAACACATGGCCACCTCTCAATGGAAAGTTCAGAATATGGCAAGCCAAGAAGCATTTAAGAATAATGATGGAGTTCTAATCATGTAACCCAATTTAGATTTTTTGAATCAAAGAAAGTGGGGTATAACAACGATACCCAGTACCTGCCTGTAGATTGTGAAGAAAAAGCCTCATCTGCCACACCATCATCAAGCTATTTCTTATTGAGTATTCCATGTACTCAGCTCCCTGGGTCCTTCTAAGGAATATCACTGGGAAGAAGAGGACACCTGCTGTCAGTCAAGACAGAAAGACAAGTTTGGAGATTTAAAACTCTTACTATCCTGTCCAGTATATTTTGTTTACATAGCCATGTAACTTTTTGAGAAAAAAACATTTAACTTGTTGTTCCTTAGTCTGTGACTTTAAGCCACATTTCAATGAGATGAGTTTTTGCTGCAATGTGAGTAAAATTAAGTTGAAACTTGTTAAAATGCAATACCTATGTTAATACCAATGAAGTTATTTACATACCTCTCATTTTGAAAAATGTATTCTTTATTTAGAGGTAATGTGTGGCATATCAACACAATGAAAAAGACATTCACAAAGTTCATGAAGAGTGATATTGTAAGAAAAATTTAATGTAGGTGTGATATTGAAAAATATATTTGGTCTTCCACCCAGTAGTCTGGCATAAAACTATGAAGATCATTAGAATCTGCAAAATGATGTGTTTTTGTAAGCTAATTAATTGACTGATGGCTGGCAGTTTCTATGCAGCTTCAGAATGAAGGACTGTCTTTGGAAAGGCCAAAGCAGGATTAGAGAGTTGGGACTTTCATCTCCATCCCTCAACCTCCAGGGAAGGTAGAGAAATTAAAGGTTAAGTTGATCACCAATGGCCAATGGTTTAATCAACCATGCCTACATAACGAAGCCTTTAAAAAAAACTCAAAAGGACGGCATCCATAGAGTTTCCAGATACATGGAGGTAAACATATGGAGGTTCCTGGAGAATGGCACATCTCAAGAGGCTGCACAAACTCCACACTTCTTCCACTGTACCTGTATCTTGTGTAATTTTTTTTTTTTGAGATGGAGTCTTGCTCTGTCACTCAGGCCAAGATGTGATCTCGGCTCACTGCAACCTCTACCTCCCAGGTTCAAGTGATTCTCCTGCCTCAGCCTCTCTGTAGGGAGCCGAAGCAACACACCCTGTCTGTAGAGATCAGCAGCAGGGCTGCTGTGAAACTTCGGTTGAACTTCAGGGAAGTGAAACCACAATAGGAGGATGTGTATGCCTCAGAGAGAACAGACAGGCCCAGAGAGATAACCGCTTTCCATAGTTTTTAGCTGAAATATGAGAATAATAATCACAGGCTGTTCTAAGTAACCATACCCTCCCTTTACTATGTTTTTTATGAACTTATAAAATAAAATACATTAGGACAGGCTAGAGCTGTGAGAGTGACATCCTCACCTCCCAGACCGCGTGCTGCAGCTTTCTGTATCTCTATGTGTCTTTCTTTATCCCCCCACCATTCCCTCTTAGGTCCTTGAACCCTTGTGCAGTGCGGGATGTGGCACACTTCCTAAGTAGCTGGGACCAGAGATGCCTGCCACCATGCCCAGCTCATCTTTTGTTGTATTTTTAGTAGATACGGGGTTTCACCATGTTAGCCAGGATGGTCTCTATCTCCTGACCTCATGATCTGCTAGTCTGGGCTCCCAAAGTGCTGGGATTACAGGCATGAGCCACCACATCTGGCCAATAATTTTTATAATAAACTAATAAATGTGTTTCACTGAGTTATCTGAAGTGCACTAGCAAATTAATTGAAACCAAGGAAGGAGTTGGGGAAATGCTGTTTTGCAGCTGGTTGGTTAAAGCACAGGTTAAAGCATTAAGGAATATCTTATTTGGCTGAGCTCCTAACCTGTGAAATCTGATGCTATCTTCCAAGTAGTGTCAGAATGGAAATGGAGGACACCAGTTGTTGTCTACTGAATAACTGATTCCTTGTTTGATGTGTGGGGAACACCATCTGCACATTAACATTTGGTCACGGTCACAGAAGTCTTCCATGTTGATTGTTGTTTAGTAAGAGAATAGAAACACTTTGTGATTAGATTTTTGCACACAGTACAGACATATTGTACAGCTATAATGTCCAGGAGCTGGCAGAAATATTATCTCAGATGAACATATCATGTTGCATATCATTCTCTGAGTAAGAGTTTAGTACATAATTTAAATGGAAAGTTAAAACGTTTACTTTCTGTTATGGTTGCAATGTGTGTGTTCACTCCAAAATTAACGCTTGAAGCTTAATCTTCAACACAACAGCATTAAGAGGTGGGGCCTTTCAGAGATAATTAGGTTTTACATTCATAAATGGAGCAGTGTTTTATTAAAAAGCTTGAACATGAGTTTGTCCCATATGTCTCTTCTACCACCTGAGGACAAAGGGACAAGCGCCTATATTGGAAGTGAGAGCAGCCCTCACTAGACACTGAACCTGCTTGGTCCTTGATCTTGGACTCCCAGGTTCCACAAATGTGAAATAGAAATTTTTGTCCTTTATTGATTACCTAGCTTCAGGTATTTTGTAAAGCAGCACAAATGATGTAATATACTATCTAAATCAGAGGGATATAAAGACATGAAGGATGGGCCTACATGCCTTCATAAGTGTGTGCTCACCGCTCAACATGAAGGGGGATCCCTCCTAAGAAAGGATATCTACTCCACACATACCCCTACTTTTCTGGGGGCTCTAGGAAAACGGGAATGAGGAGGATGCTGGTGCAACTATGCACTTTTCCCTCAATCTAAACTTTTTTTTTTTTCCTGTGCCTACCACAGTGGTCCCAAGACCAGGGATGCAAGTGTCCATGCCAAAAGTAGGGATAATCCCTGAGCCAAAATCTACAGCTATAACGTTAAACCTTTGTTTCAGAATTTTTAAGGACCTGATAAAGTTGAGTGTGCATTCACCCTACCTGGCAATGTTGGAACAGTAAATACTACTATGTTGGATAGTGGTCAAAATAGTCCATTAGTTCTGTTTTTATAGAACCGTATGCTATAAAAATGGTAGTAGACTGAAGAGAAAGAACTTTCTATACTAGGATTGATGCTAGCAATCAGGGCCAGCACAGCAAATGGATCTCACAACACTTCTAGAGGTAGAATATTTGGGGCAAAAATAAACGACAGATGGAGAGAAAGAGAAATTATGGCTGAGGACAATGAAATGAATAAGTGTGTTACGCAATGAAGGTAATCCAGCAATATATTATCATCTCCAGAAAGGCTCAAAGCAAGAGCGTCATATTATCTCTTAGCAAAATTATACTAGATGTCAAAGTGTAAAGCTGTATGTTTGCCAAGATCAGCCCCACTTTTAGAATCTGACAAAGTCAAACGGCATCCTGTAAAATTGAGTGACATCACTCTGGGAGACACTCTGTTGTACCATACCTTGATGAACTGGACCAACTGTTAATGACTAAAAGGAACTCTAGTAAATAGCCAGTCTTTTGACTCCTGTTTGTCAGGCTCTGTCTACTATAGAGGATGTCATTTGGGAAGAAATTTCTGAGATTTGCTTTCTACTAGAACTTTAAATTGTGTTTTTATATGGCTGTCAGAAAACAGAAAATTGCATACCTATACATTTTGAGTACAAAATGCTTAGAAACTTTATAATGGACACAATATAATGACAGCATGCCCAACATGCCACAGTGTGCTTATCAAAAACACATCACTTTTGATTTTATGGTTAGAAAGTTATCCATAAATGTGAATGTAAAAAAACAGTGGGTTCCTGGCAGAAGTA
Organism: Ateles fusciceps; assembly: GCA_036589455.1. Classification (NCBI taxonomy): domain Eukaryota; kingdom Metazoa; phylum Chordata; class Mammalia; order Primates; family Atelidae; genus Ateles; species Ateles fusciceps. The sequence goes on along the minus strand of JAZHEH010003254.1, from coordinate 65,195 downwards.
AAGCAGTGGGCATTTTATGCTGAATCTGAGTTCCCCTTGGAAACAGCTCCACTCTAAAATAAGGAAGGATACGGGAGGCCTTTTGGCATACCCAAACTAAATTACATTTTTGTATGACTACCACTTATCTCTACACATTGTCCGGTATCTAATATTTTGGGGTGCAAAACATGTATTCTAACTTTACTCAGGTTATTACTATACAGTGGAAACAACATGCTTAGTGGATTAAATGATACTGGTTCATGAAACAGAGTGCCTTAGGAGACATGAGTGCCATTTCATCTCTCCTGAGAATGGCTGGATTTGCTTTTAGTGAGAAGCAGCATTTAGGAAAAAAATAATTATAGAAAATTTTCTTCCAGTAAATAAACAAAAAATGAGAGTCATCCTGGAAAGATAATGAGGCTTTAGCTAAGTGGGACAGGCAGTCTAAACAATGTTGGATAATGCTAGAGCCTATCCCCTGGAAAAAGCTCGTGAGTAACTCTAGTAAATTCTTCTGCTGGAGAATGGGGTCATAATTTGTAGTGAAGCCAGACAATTGTTAGTGGATAACTTGGAGACCCACTACTTGCAACTGGCATCTGAATTGAAGAGCAGTGAAATTAAGCCCTTTATTTCTGGAATCTGGTGCTATTGCCTGGTAGATACTGTCATAATTGAATTAAATTTTAGAAAAAACAGTTATTGTCAGCTGAAAATTAAATTCAATTGTGAAGGTAAAACATACATATATTGTTGGCTGGAAGTTCTATGTTGTGAGTGAATATATAGAAATCAGGTTTTTTTCCTTAATCATTTTCTAATATAGGCATTTATAGATATAAGTATTCCTCTGAGCATTGCTTTCACTTTATCCCCAACATTTTGATATGTTGTGTTTTCATTGGTTTTAAAGTATTTTTTAATTACTCCTGTGATTTTTTTTGACCTGTTGGTTGTTAACATTAATAGCATAAAAATACTCTGCTCCTATATAGTTTCATTACTCTTCTTTTTCTGTTATTCATGCGACAGATTGTATCTCTATATATTGATTGCCTAATAACATGGTTTACTAATTGTCTTTTAAGCAAGTGTTTTCTAAATTATTAAGAAAATAAAAAGTAGAATCACAACCAACATTACAATAGTATTTTCTTTTAAAAATGCCATGAATTTACCTTCGCTACAAATCTTTTTTCCTTTACATGTGTTTGTGTTACTGAAGAGCAGCCTTTTATTTAGAACTAAAATATTTTCTTTAGCATATGGTATGGAAATAGTACACTTTCTCTGCATTTTTAAAATCTAAAAATGTCTTAATTTCTACCTAATTTTTGAAGAACAGTTTTTCTGGAGATATTGTGTCCAACCCAGAGATGCTGACCCAGCAACGCATGAGCAAATGCACTCAGACACAGATATCCAGTGAAAGAGTGGACTAGGGGTCTGGGCCACTCACAGACACCAAGGAGGGTGCTGTAAAGAGTTAACAGCCATGGCCCTCACCAGCTGGTGTTGCAGGCATTTATTCAGTATAGATTTAATGACAGAGGCTTTCAGTCAACACGCTTGTGGATAATTAATATGATCACCCTCCCTGGAGACAGCAGTTCTAAAGATGATTAAAGGCCAGGTTCCAAGGCCTAAGTAAACTAACTTATCTAGATAAATTTCTTTACATCCCCTTGTTATCTAACCCAAGCTTTCAGGTACCAGATAGGAGAATCTGGCTGCCTTCAGTCAAATCCTATTCTGAGGCTTTTGCAAGATCCTCTGACCTTCAAAGAAGATTTGTGTCCATTTTATATTTTTTTCCACTACCCTGACTGAGCTCCTACATCTCTTTCTTTTCTGTTTTGTTTAGCATAAGGTCTTGTTGATTGAAGAGCACAGATGTGTGGAGCAACAGTTCTGTCATACATGGCGGTCACTGCTCATATTCTGGCTTTGCAGCCTAGAATTAGTAAATAACATAAGACAATCATGAGTATAATCAACAACATCTTTTTCCAATCAAGGAGTGACATGTAGTATTACTTGGCACCTCAGTCTAATGTGTGCCATTACTGAGGGACACCACTGGGGATATGTTAATTCCTCTTAGTTAAGCAGTCATGTCATTAGGGGGCTGGTAAGGAAGTATCTGCCTAAGTAACATGTGGGAAAAAGCAGGTTTAAAAATGGGCTCAATAGAGTGTAGCAGATACAGGTTGCAGGCAGAGTGAGAGAATAAAAAAGGAACAAATTCTCTGGAGTGAATGGTGTTTGCGTCCAGAGTGATATTCTCTTAGCCTTCTGAGTTGCCTTCTTCAGCATTCTGTTTGGGGCCTGTGTTGTCTGACTAATCCACATTGTCTGGAGCTCTGAGTCCTACAGGGTCATCTCCTTCATTTCTGGTATCAGTTGTGTCCCATCCACATCATGATATGGTTTGATGTGTTCTGCTGGAATCCAAAGAGGACCTGAGAGGGTGTGAATGCAAGCATATCTTCTTCCCCATGTAAGCAAATCATTTGGACTATACCATTTATTACTATATACATCCTTCCATAAAATTGTGGTTTTTTTTTTTAATTGCATTTTAGGTTTGGGGGTACATGTGAAGAACATGGAAGATTGTTGCATAGGTACACACATGGCAGTGTGATTTGCTGCCTTCCTCCCCCATCACCTGTATCTGGCATTTCTCCCCATGCTATCCCTCCCCCAACTCCCCCACCCCCCCACTATCCCTCCCCTTTTCCCCCCACAGACCCCAGTGTGTGATACTCCCCCTCCCTGTATGTCTGGAGAGGTTTTAGCAAAGTGCTTTTCTATAGCTGATTTAAATCATCATTTAAATTTTAAAAAAATAAGGGTAAATAAGGTTGTGCTAGTAGTGTTTCAGAGTCCTTACTCATATTCCCACTTTTTTGTTTTCTGAGCATATTTTTAAGGGTGGAGTGGTCACATTCTATAATGGCCTGTCCTTGGGGGTTATACAGGATGACTGTGGAATGTTGGATGTTTCATGTCTGACAAAATTGTTGAAATTGTGAGGTAGCATAAGCTGGACAATTATCAGTTTTAATTTTTGTGGGCTGTTACATAAATACAAAAGTTATAGGGTGAAGTTTAATGACAGATGAAGTGGACTCTTCAGGAAGAGCATGTGCACTAATTAGATGAGTGTTGGTATCAACAGATACATGTACATATCTTAGTTTTTCAAACTCAGCAATGTGTGTAACATCTGTCTGCTATAACTGATTAGGTTCTAGTCCTCCAGGGTTAACACCTGTTGAAGGAAGGGATGTGCCTATGAGCTGACAATCTGGGCATTGTAGAATAATGTGTTTAGCTAGTCTTTTGGTAAGTTAAAATTGTTTAGTTAAATTTCTCCAATTTTGCTGGAAAAAATTGATGCAATTGGGCATCTTGGTCAAGCAGTGATGTCATAACCTGTAGTTCTGCTTGATCATTTCTATAAGCCAATGGGCTAGGCAGTGAGCTGTGGGCCTGAATGTGTGTGATAAAAATAGAATGTGTGCATTGATCTAGAAATTGCTGAAGTTGGAAAAAAAAAAGTGCACACAACATGGCTCCAGAGTGGACTTATTGAGGGCTGTCTCAACGTTCTGCAATAAATAGAGTAAGCAGAGTTACTAACAGTATTGATAGGTTGAGCAAAAAAAGTTTTCAGGGCCAATATTAAAGCTCCAGCTTCAGCTCTCTGAGTGCTAGTATATCCAGACTGAGTGAGGGAATTATGTTTTCTACACCAAACAACCGCTTTTCCATGTTTATCAGAGCCACTGATAAAGAGTGTTAAAGCATTAGATATGGAAGACTGAACTACTTTTGTAGCAAAACCACAGAAGTATGAGATAAGAACTGGAGGAGCCTTGTCAGCAGGAAAGGCATCCTCTATATGGCATGTGTACAGAGAGTGCTATTTGCAGGTCCGTAGATAATGGCAATACCGCTTTGAATTGTTATTTACTTAAAGGAATCCTGATAATATCAGTGTCATAACCTAGCAACTGATTCCATCGTCTGTGGCCTGAATAGATGACTTTACTGACTACCTAGATATAGGGAGAGAGTGTTTTCATCCCAGTATGTGAGCAAAAAAACCCATTCTACAAAACGTAACTCTGGGGGTCAATTGTCCTATTAACCATGTAAGGGTGTGTACCAAGGAAAGACAAACAATTGAACTGAATAGTGCGGGTCTATGCGACCTAGTTGCCTATGAGAAATGCCTTATTCTATTTCCTCAATTTCCCTTTTTGCTGCATGGGTTAAATACCTGGAGAATCCAAGGCTGCATTGCCTTTTATGATAGAAAACAAGTTTTGCAACTTATCTGTCAGTGTCACTAAGGTGGGTCGAAGCCAGTTAATATTGCCTAGCAATTTCTGATAATCACTTAAGCTATGTAAGTTACTAATATTTAATTTAACCTTTTGAGGTCTTACTGACCAAGAAGTTAATATGTACCCAAGATATTTCCAAAGAGAAGACATCTGCACTTTTTCAGGTGCTATGATTAAACCTCCTAACTGTGTATTCTTTATGACAGAGGCATATAAACTTAAAAGTACTGGCTCCATTTGGGCTGCCAGTAATATATCATCCATAAAATGAATAGTCTTGCAATTAGAAAATTATTTTCTACTGGGGAGTAAAGCCTGATTTTCATGATATTGACACATGGTAGGACTGTTCAGCATTCCTTGAGGAAGCACTTTCCAATGAAATTGACAAGCTGGACTTTCATTATTGATAGCTGGTATTGTAAACACAAATCTTTCTCTATCCTGTTCTGCAAGTAAAATCGTATAAAAGTCTTTTAAGTTAATAACCATTATAGGCCAGTCTTGAGGAATCACCATGGGGAAAGGGAGTCCCTGTTGAAGGGGCGGTATAGGTTGCAGATTAGCATTAATAGCCCATAAGTCGTGCAAAAGTCTCCATTTGCCAGACTTTTTGGGGATGATGACAATGGGCAAATTCCAAGGGCTGTTAGATGGTTCTATATGGCCGGCTTTTAATTGATCCTCAATTAATTCATGGGCTGTTTGTAATTTCTCTCCTTTTAAAGGCTTCTATTCTTCTACGATTTTGAGACAGTCACGTTAAGGATGGGGGGCGGGGGAACAGTGGTCTTTATTAGCTGCTCTTCTGCCTTCCAGAGGAGGTATTGACTGGTGTTTAAAGTTGTTTTAGCTAGCACTGACCAGTCCCATGGGCTCATATGAAAGTTTTTTGCCATGGCCTTCATTAATCCTTTTGTAAATGGGCTAGCCACTTCATTTTCTTGAATGCTTTTTCTTATCTCTTTGTAAGCATACACCTGATTGCCTTGCTGATCTCGCATTATCCAGCAGGCCAAGAGCTCCCCCTTCTCATGCCACTGCCTAAGACAAAGTCCCATAGTTACGGTGTCTACCCCTGTTTTTTTCCAATTTGTTGGGGGGAGGGGGCTCAGGCAAAATCTCCATTTCCTCTTTGGTGTTTTCACCTGGTAATTGCTGGGCTGAAGGAGAAGGTAAGGTAAGTGATGATTCCTCTTCCTTTTCCTTTTTGGACTCTTCTGTGTAGAGTGGAACCATAGATAGCAGCCTTAACTAAGGTCCATAACATTAGAGAAGCTGTTTCAATACTTTTATATACTGATTGTGTTGTGCTGATAACTGTTGTCCCATGATGAAACCCTGGCCTGAACAATTCTCTCAAACTTGGGAATCCTAAGCGGGCACCAATGACTTACTGATTTATCATCCTACTGACTTATCAACTGTGCATTCTTCACCTTTGTTTTCAAGGGTTCTGTCATGATCTGTGATCTGTTACACTATTCCTCATGCAGGGCATCAACTGTCAGGTCCGACCCACAGACCTTGACCCAGTGACAGATGAACAAATGCACTCAGACACAGATAACCAGTGAAAGAGCAGGCTAGGGGTCCAGACCACTCACAGACACCAAGGAGGGTGCTGTAAGAATCAGCAGCCAAGGGCCTCACCAGCTGGTGCTGTGGGCATTTATTCAGTATAAATTTAATGACAGAGCTTTGAGTCAACACACTTGTGGATAATTAACATGGTCACCCTCCCCAGAGACAACAGTTTTACAGATAATTAAAGGCCAGGTTCTGAGGCCTAAGTAAACTAACTTATTTAGATCAGTTTCTTTCCATCCCCTTGTTATCTAACCTAAGCTTTCAGGCACCAGATAGGAGAATCTGGCTGCCTTCAGCCAAATCGTATTCTGAGGCTTTTGCAAGAACCTCCAGCCTTCCAAGAAGGTTTGCATCTATTTCAGAATTTTTCCCACCACCTGGACTGAACTCCTACAGACATACAATTCTTTATTAACATTTTTTAATACTTCAAATATGTCAACTAACTGACTTTTGGCTTTAATGTTTCAGATGAGAAATTGGCTGAGAATCTTATGAAGAATGATTAGTTTATGATAAGTCATTTCTCACTTGCTGCTTTCAGGTTTTTCTGACTGTTTTGACTGCAAGCATCCTGATTATAACGTGTCTTGGTGTGAATCTTTTTGACTTTATTCTTCTTGAGATTTATTGAGCTTCTTGGATTTGTAGATTTATGTACTTAATTACATTGTTATTTTTTGCCATTAGATTTTCAAATTTCTTTGTGTTTTTTATTTCTTCTATTTCTGGGACTCCTACAATGCATATCTTGGTTTATTTGATAATACTTCAAAACTTTCTTAGGCTCTGTTTATTTCTTTGCTTTTTTTGTCACTTTATTATTATTATACATTAAGTTCTGAGATACATTTGCAGAATCTGCAGGTTTGTTACATAGGTATAAACTTGCCATGGTGGTTTGCTATACCCATCAACCCATTATCTACATTAGGTATTTTTCCTAATGCTATCCCCTCCACTAGTCTCCCACTCCCTGAAAGGTCCTATTGTGAGATGCTCCCCTTCCTGTATCCATGTGCTCTCATTGTTCAGCTCCCACTTATGAGTCAGAACATGCAGTGTTTAGATTTGTTCCTGTGTTAGTTTGCTGAGAATAATGGTTTTCAGTTTCATCCATGTTCCTGCAAAGGACATGAACTCATCCTTTTTCATGGCTACGCAGTATTCTATGGTGTATTTGTAGCACATTTTCTTTATCCAGTCTATCATTGATGGGCATTTGGGTTGGTTCCAAGTCTTTGCTATCATGAAGAGTGCTGCAGTAAACATATGTGTCCATGTGTCTTTATAGTTGAATAATTTATAATCCTTTGGTTTTATATACACAGTAATGGGATTGCTGGGTCAAATGGTATTTCTGGTTCTAGATCCTTGAGGAATAACCACACTGTCTTCCACAATGGTTGAACTAATTTACCCTCCCCACCAACAATGTAAAAGCATTCCTATTTCTCCACATCCTCTCCAGCATCTGTTTCCTGAATTTTTAATGATTACCATAATACTAACTGGCATGAGATGGTCTCATTGTGGTTTTGATTTGCATTTCTCTAATAACCAGGGATGATGAGCTTTTTTTTTTTTTTGTATGTTTCTTGGTCCCATAAATGTCTTCTTTGAGAAGTGTCTGTTCATATCCTTGACCCACTTTTTGTTTGTTTTTTTCTTGTAAATTTGCTAAAGTTCTTTGTAGATTATGGATGTTAACCATTTGTCAGATGGATAGTTTGCAAAAGTGTTCTCCAAATCTGTAGGTTGCTTGTTCACTCTGATTATAATTTCTTTTGATGTGCAGAAGTTCTTTAGTTTAATTAGGTCCCCTTTGTCAATTTTGGCTTTTGTCGCCAATGCTTTTGGTGTTTTAGTCCTAAAGTTTGTGCCCATGCCTATGTCCTGAATGGTATTGTCTAGGTTTTCTTCTAGGGTTTTTACGGTTTTAGGTCTTATGTTAAAGTCTTTAATCTAATTTGAGTTAACTTTAGTATAAAGTGTAAGAAAGTGGTTCATTTTTGTTTTTCTGCATATGGCTAGCCAGTTTTCCTGACAAGATTTATTAATAGGGAATCCTTTCCCCATTGCTTGTTTTTGTTAGTTAGGTTTGCCAAAGAACAGATGGTTGTAGATGTATGGTGTTATTTCTGAGGCCTCTGTTCTGTTATGTTGGTCTGTGTATCTGTTTTGGTACCACTACTATGCTGTTTTGTTACTGTAGCCTTGTAGTATAGTTTGAAGTCAGGGAGCATGATGACTTGAGCTTTGTTCTTTTGCTTAGAATTGTCTAAGATATATGGATATATAGGCTCTTATTTTGTTCCTTATGAAATTTTAAGAACTTTTTTTTTTTAATTCTGTTAAGAAAGTCAATGGTGGCTTTGATATGGATAGTACTGAATCTATAAATTTGGGCAGTATGGCCATTTTCACCATATTGATTCTTCATCCATGAGAACGGAATGGTTTTTTTCATTTGTTTGCATCCTCTTTTATTTCCTTGAGCAGTCATTTTTACTTCTCCTTGAAGAAGTCTTTCACATCCCTTGTAAGTTGTATTTCTAGGTATTTTATTCTCTTTGTAGCAATTGTGAATGGAAGTTGACTCATTATTTGACTCTGTATTTGTCTATTATTGGTGTATACGAATGCTTGTGATTTTTGCACATTGATTTTGTATCCTGAGACTTGCTGAAGTTGCTTATTAACATAAAGATATTTTGGGTTGAGATGATGGGGTTTTCTAAATATACAATCATGTCATCTGCAAACACAGATAATTTGACTTCTTCTGTTCTTATTTGAATACCCTTTATTTCTTTCTCTTGACTGATTTCCCTGGCCAGAACTTCCAATACTATGTTGAATAGGAGTAGTGAGAGAGCATCCTTGTCTTGTGCCTGTTTTCAAAGGAAATGCTTCCAGTTTTGTCCATTCAGTGTAATATTGGCTGTAGGTTTGTCATAAATAACTCTTATTATTTTGAGATATGTTCCATCAATACCTAGTTTATTGAGAGTTTTTAGCATGAAGTGGTGTTCAATTTTATCAAAGGCCTTTTCTGCATCTATTGAGATAATCATGTGGTATTTGTAATTGGTTCTGTTTAAGTGATGGATTACGTTTACAGATTGCATATGTTGAACCAGCCTTGCATCCCAGGGATGAAACAGATTTGATTGTGGTGGATAAGCTTTTTGACGTGTTAAATGATTCAGTTTGCCAGTATTTTATTGAGGATTTTTGCATTAATGTTCATCAGGTATATTGGCTTGAAATTTTCTTTGTTGTTGTTGTGTCTCTGATAGGTTTTGGTATCAGGATGATGCTGGCTTCATAAAATGAGTTAGGGAGGAGTCTCTCTTTTCTATTGTTTGGAATAGTTTCAGAAGTAATGCTACCAGCTCCTCTTTGTACCTCTGACAGAATTCGGCTGTGAATCCATGTGATCCTGGGCTTGTTTTTGTTGGTAAGCTATTAATTACTGCCTCAATTTCAGAATTTGTTATTGGTATATTCAGGGATTTGATATCTTCCTGATTTAGTCTTTGGAGGGTGTATGTGTCCAGGAATTTATCCATTTCTTCTAGATTTTCTAGTTTATTTGTGTAGAGGTATTTATAGTATTCTCTGACGGTAGTTTGTATTTCTATGGGATCAGTGGTGATATATCCTTTATATTCTTTATTTGTCTATTTGATTCTTCCCTTTTTTTTCTTCTTTAATTATCTGGCTAGCAATCTATCTATTTTGTTGATCTTTTCAAAAAACCAGCTCCTGAATTCATTGATTTTTTGAAGGTTTTTCATGTCTCTATCTCTTTTAGTTCTGCTATGATTTTAATTATTTCTTGTCTTCTTTTAGCTTTTAAATTTGTTTGCTCTTTCTTCTGTAGTTCTTTTAATTGTGATGTTAGATTGTCAATTTTAGATCTTTCCTGCTTTCTTTTACGGGCATTTAGTGATCCAAATTTCCCTCTAAACACTGCTTTAGCTGTATTCCATAGATTCTGGTATGTTTTTTTTTTCATTGGTTTCAAATAACTTATTTATTACTGTTTTAATTTTATTATTTACCCAGTAGTCATTCAGGAGCAGTTTGTTCAGTTTCCATGTAGTTGTGTGGTTTTGAGTGAGTTTCTTAATCCTGAGTTCTAATTTGATTGAACTGTGGTCTGAAAAATGGTTTGCTATGATTTCCATTCTTCTGCATTTGCTGAGGAATATTTTAATTCTAATTATTTCATCAATCTTAGAGTAAGTGCTATGTGGTGCTCAGAAGAATGTATATTCCTTTAATATGGGGTGGAGAGTTTTGTAGGTATGTATTAGGTCTGCTGGGTCCAGAGCTGAGTTCAAGTCCTGAATTTACTTGTTAATTTTCTGTCTCATTGATCTGTCTAATATTGACAGTGGGGTGTTACAGTCTTCCACAATTATTTTGTGGGAGTATAAGTCTCTTTGTAGGTCTCCAATAACTTGTTTTATGAATCTGGTATATTGGGTGCATAAAGTCTGTTATATGAGAGACTAGGACTCCAAACTCTGCTTTATTTGTTTATTTATTTATTGCTTGGTAAATATATTTCTCCATCCCTTTTTTCTGAGCCCATGGGTGTCTTTGCATGTTAGATAGGTCTCCTGAATACGGCACACCAATGGGTCTTGAGTCTTTATTAAATTTGCCAGTCTATGTCTTTTAATTGGAAAATTTAGCCCATTTAAACTTAAGTTTAATATTGTTATGTGTGAATTTGATCCTTTTATCATGATGCTAGCTGCTTATTTTGCACATTAGTTGATGCGGTTTCTTCAGAGTGTCATTGGTCTTTATATTTTGGTGTGTTTTTGCAGTGCTGACACTAATTTTTCCTTTTCCTTATTTAGTGCTTCTCTTGGGAGTTCTTATAAGGCAGGACTGGTGGTGACAAAATTCCTCAGCATTTGCTCATCTTTAAAGGATTTTATTTCTCCTTCACGTATAAAATTTAGTCTGGCTGGATATGAAATTCTGGGTTGAAAAATTATTTTCTTTAATAATATTGACTATTGAACCCCCACTCTCTTCTGGCTGGTAGGGTTTCTGCAGAGAGAGCCACTGTTAGTCTGATAGGGTTTCCCTTTGTAGGTAACCTGACCTTCTCTCTGGCTACCTTTAACAGTTTTTTCTTTGTTTCAACCTTGGAGAATCTGACAATTGTGTGTCTTGTGGTTGCTCTTCTCAAGGAGTGTCTTTGTGGTGTTCTCTGTATTTCCTCAATTTGAATGTTGGCCTGTCTTGCTAGGTTGGGGAAGTTCTCCTGGATAATATCCTGAAGTGTGTTTTCCAACTTAGTTCCATTCTCCCCATCACTTTCAGGGACCCCAATCAATCATAGGTTTGGTCTTTTCACAGAGTCCCATATTTCGTGGAGGCTTTGTTCATTCCTTTTTATTATTTTTTCTCTAATCTTGTTTTCATGCTTTATTTTATTAAGTTGATCTTCAATCTCTGTTATCCTTTTTTCCACTTGATCAATTTGGCTACTGATACTTGTGTGTGCCTCACGAAGTTCTTATGTTGTGGTTTTCAGCTCTATCAGGCCATTTATGTTCTCTAAATTGGTTATTTCAGTTAGCAATTCTTGTAACCATTTTTCAAGGATCTTACCTTTCTTGCATTGGGTTAGAACATGCTCGTTTAGCTCAGAGGAGTTTGTTGTTACTCACTTTCTGCAGACTACTTCTGTCAATTTGTCAAACTCATTCTCTGTCCAGTTTTTTGCCTTTGCTGGGGAGGAGTTGCAATCATTTGGAGGGGAAGAGGCATCCTGGGTTTTGAAATTTTCAGCATTTTTTCACTGGATTTATTCATCTTTGTGGATTTATGTACTTTTGATCTTTGAGACTGATTACATTTAGATGGGGTTTCTGTGTGTTGGAGTCCTTTTTTTTGATGTTGATGTTACTACTCTTTGTTTGTTAGCTTTTATTCTAACATCCAGGCCCATCTTCTGCAGGTCTGCTGGAGTTTGCTGGAGTTCCATTCCAGACCCTATTTGCCTAGGTATCACCAGCAGAGACTGCAGAGAGCAAAGATTGCTGCCTGCTCCTTTCTCTGGAAGCTTTGTCCCAGAGGGGGCACCACCCTGGTGCCAACTGGAGCTCTCCTGTATGAGGTATCTGTCGACCACCGTTGGGAAGTCTCTCCTCTTCAGAAGGCATGGGTGTCAGGGACCCCCTTGAGGAGGCAGTCTGTCCCTTAGCAGAGCTCGAACACTATGCTGGGAGAACCCTCCTTGTCAGGATCTGCTGCTCTCTTCAGAGCTGGTGGGCAGGAATGTTTAAATGTGCTGAAGGTGTGCCCACAGCCACACCTTCCTTCAGGTGCTCTGTCCCAGGGGGGATGGGAATTTTATTTATAAGCCCCTGACTAGGGCTGCTGCCTTTCTTTCAGAGATGCCATGCCCAATGAAGACGAATCTAGAGAAGCAGTCTGGTCACAGCTGCTTTGCCTCACTGTGTTATGTCCAGTCCTTAGCATGGTCAGGGGAAAGCTGCCTACTCAAGCCTCAGTAATGGCAGGCACCCCCTCCCCCACAAGTTTGAGTGTCTTGGGTCGACTTCAGACTGCTGTGCTGGCAGTGAGAATTTCAAGCCAGTGATTCTTAGCTTGCTTTGTTCTGTGGGAGTAGGACCACTGAGCAAGACCACTTGGCTCCCTGGCTACCCCCCCGGCCCCTCCTCCTTCTTTTTAGCCCCCTTTTCAGGGATGTGAACTGTTCTGTCTTGCTGGAGTTCCAGGAACCACTGGGATATGGAAAAAAAAATCCTATAGCTAGCTTGGTGTCTACTCAAATGGCCGTCCAGTTTTGTGCTTGAAATCCAGGGCACTGGTGGTATATGCACATGAAGAAATCTCCTAGTGTGTGGAATGCAAAAACCATGGAAGAAGCATAGTATCTGGGCTGGACAGCACAGTCTCTCATTGCTTTCCATGGTCATGGAAGGGAGTTCCCTGATCCCTTTCACTTCCCAGGTGAGGTGATACCCCATGCTTCTGCTCACCCTCCATGAGTTGCACCCACTGTCTAACCAGTCCCAATGAGATGAATTGGGTACCTCGGTTGGGAATGCAGAAATCACCTGCCTTTGGCATTGGTCTTGTTGGGAGCTGCAGAATGGAGCTGTTCCTTTTGGACATTTTGCCAGATCCCCCACAAACTCTTTATAACTATATATTATGTGCCAGTAACTGTGCACACTATAGTGCTCTGGATGGGCTTATATCCCAAAAGGGAAAAATCCACATGTAAAGAGATCATTATAGTGATTGTGTTTTGATTTATTCATTTGTCAATAAACATTTATTAAACAACTACTATGAATTGAACCCCTATCAATAACTGTGTTAAGGTCTATAATGGAATAATGTGTCATGATTTTTTTTTTCTCAAAGCGCTTTGGGAGACTACATGTATAGACTCCAGTTGGCTTGAGCATATAGCACAAAAATGTGGCAAGAGAAGAGAAAGAAGATATAAAATATATAGTAGACAAATTGTGAATGGCCTTATATACTTTGATAAGGCATTTTGGTTTTATCCTATCATATGAATAGAAAAGTATTAAAGGCTACAAGCTGAGAGAGGCAAAATCAGTGTGTATTTTTGAAGGCTATCTAGGGCAGTGCGATAGTTCGGGATGGAGGGTATTCAGCAGTTCTTTCCACATCTAGAAAGTTGTAATTAGTAAGTGTGGACATCTGTACAAACTGACTGCTCTTTACGTCTTGACACATTTAGTTTTTATTGGTTCCACACACCTTGAGAATACTTGTTTGTTTCCTACAATTCGTGGAAGGCAACCTCGCTTCAAAGGTGTACTCAACATTTCTTTTGCAACTCTGCTCATAAATGCACTGCTTCCATTTATCAAACAACATCTGATATGATTATCTTATTTTCACTCATACTCTATCTAAACTAATTTGTAGCAAATCTATAGCATTTCCTGCCATAACCCAATCAATGATGATGCTGCTGCTGCTGCTCTTGAGGATTTAACAAGGCAATCAAAAATCACAGACTTCCATTTTCTTAGCTACTCTCATTCTATATTCACCACTATTAACCCTTGGTAACCAGTTATACTGAAGTATCTTTAAGAGCTTTTTCCAATTGTTGAAAGCAAAATCTAAAGCAAGTTTTTAATCAGACAACACCTGGGCAGAGTTTTACAACCAGGTTTCATCAGCAGATTCATGTGAAATAATTAAAAACACAGATTACCAGGTTTGAGTCTCAGTAAGGCAGGGGGTGAGGGGTGAAATCAGAAATCTGTATAAATGCATGTGTATACAATGCCTTGGGTGAGGTTATCAATTAAGCAATTTGGTGAACCAATGAAAGCTACTCAAATAAGTTTCTTATAATTAAAGCAGCATTAAGCACATATATTAAGCACATATAGTAAAGCAGCATTAAGTACATATATTAAGCACATATATATTAAGCACACATTAAGCATATATATTAAGCAACCTTAAGCACATATATGAAAGCATCATTAAGCACATATATTAAGCACATATATTACGCACATGCATTAAGCACATATATTTCTTTTAAATACTTTAATGAAACTTAGGCAATCCCTTTAAGTAATTGCCACCCATTTAATGTTTACTGAAACAGTTTACAACAAATTCACACACCATTTTCTAAATGCTTACTTGTCTTTTCTGCTATGCATGAAACAGTATGTTAACTATTAATGAAGAGTAAAGAAAAATCAGAATCTAGAGGTAACTTTAACAGTTAAAGGGGTCACTAAAAAGCATGACTTTCAATTATCAAAATACATGTGAGCTCCTTGTGGCATTAACCAGACCCTATGATCCATGTTTTAAAGCAAGAGAAGGTGAATAAAAAGCAACATGCTTCCTAAAATAAACTCACCTTCTCCTCTGTCCACTGTCAATCAGAAATATTCTATTTTTGCAGGTGACTGAGTATTTGTGAAGTGGCAATCTACTAAATGAACTCAGTGCAAAATGTATCAAAATGAAAAATAAAAATTGCTAATATTCATTAAGCAATTACTTTTCTTAGTGCTTAGTCCCCATTCTAAGTTCTTTGCATTTATTTTTTTCCATTTAATAATGCTAGGTGTTATTATTATCTCAATATATAAATAAGGAAACAGGCACAAAGAGCTAAGTAACTGCTCAAGGTCAGATGACTAATAAGTAGCAGAGACAGAAACTGAAACCAGGAAGTCTGACTTGAGAACCTATGCTCTTAACCACCTTGGTGTGCTGTCACTAAGAGAATTAGGCACTTGGACTGAGTGCCTATGGAGCTCCCTAAAGAGGTAGAGGAGCTATGACAAGAAACATAGGAAGGAATGGATGTTGAAAACAAGTCAGGCTTGCAAATCAGTATTCAATTCATTACTGAGTGCCTACTATGTGTTGGGCACTGCATTCAATGCTTTGGGAAATATTACCATAAAGACGAATAAGACAGAGCCCCTCCTCATCTTCATTGCTTCTTCAGTTGTCAACTCTTCCATAAAGCCTCCCCCCGACTCTGAGCACTATTATGCCACTCTTCACACTGCATTATAAAGTCTTCATGTCTATCTCTTCTCCCTTAGACTGTAAGTTCCATGGCCCATCATGGGAATAGACACCATGTCTTAGTTCCTTTTCTAGTGCCTAGATTCCTGGGACAGTGTGCCTGAACACATTGCTATCTCTCTTTAGATGTTTTATGAATGCATGAATAGATGAAACACAGATAGAGGACATGGAAGTGAAATAACATGCTCTGAGATTCACAGTGTGCTAGTGGTAAAGACTGGGAAAGATTTTGCATATCTCAGCTCTACTCCAAAGTTCTGTCTAATATACCATATGCATCATGCTAGTATCTTTTGCTAAAACTGCATGATTTAATATTTTAGCATACATTATAAAAAAAATGCTCAAATCTCATCTTTATGCTTCATCTCTCATTTGTCATGCTAAACCCTTATAAGCAGGGGCCACTGTATACCTCACTTACTGTGCCAGCCCATGCTAAAGGGATACCTGCAATTGAGTCTTTAAAATGGAACAGACCCCTTAAGTGACTAAATCTAAAAATGAAGGTTTAGATACATAAAGTCACTTGCTTGAGGTTACAATGCTAGTAAGAGACAGAACTGGAACTTAAATATAACTCAAAATCCCACACTAGTAATAATTGGGCTACTTTTTTGCTCTCAAAGATCCAAATCCCAACTTCACCACCTATTAGCTATGTGACCTTGGAAAAATTATTTAACTCCTCTGAGTCTCATTTTTATCATCTTTGAGGTAAGTAAGTGAGAACTCCCAGAAATGATACAAGGGTTAATGAGCTCATAAATGTAAAGTGTTGGTCACATAGAAGGTATTCAACAAATATGCATTGATAGTCCCATCAAATAAGATTCTACTTGGTAATTGAGCACATGTGTTAACTATTTAGATAACATAACTTCTATTAATTGCTTTGCTATAAAAACAACTATGCTGGAATTTATTTCCTGATTAAAGAGTTCCAAGTTGCCCACCAAATTAAAATTTTGTAAAACTAAGATTTCACAGAAAACACAGATCGCTATAGATTAAGACTCTTCTATGACTACTTTTACTATCTCTTTTTAATCAGAAGAGACTCTAAAATACAAAGTTCAAAGCCTTGCCCAAGGCTGAATCAGTCACTGAGAATCTGGACCCAGAATTTTGTCACATGTTCTCATTTAATCATAGCTAGCTTGCTTCCACACAAAGATATGATTCCTTTTATAATGACAATTCTGTGATAATTAATTTTATGTGTCAACTTGACTGGGCTAAGAAATGCCCAGATAGCTGGCAAAACAATATTTCTGGGTTTGTCTGTAAATTGTTTCTGAAAGAGATCAGCATTTGAATATGTTGTGGAACAGAATCAAATAAAAAGATGGAGGAAAGGTGAATTCAGCTTTGTGTTTTAGCTGGGGGCATTCATCTTCTCCTGCTCTCAAAAACCAGTGCTCCTGGTTCTTGGGCTTTCAGACTCTGACCAGGACTTTTACCATTGGGTCCCCAATTCTCAGGTTTTTGGACTCAGAATGAATTACACCACTGTCTTTCCCCCAGTCTCAAGCTCACAGAGAGCATATTGTGGGACTTCTGGCACTATGGGGCTCCACTCTGGCACCAAGCTGCTCCCTTCACACTCTCAACTCTGTTCTGTGGCACTAACACCAACCTGGTGATCTATCTTCAGCATGACATGAACCCCAGCACCTAGCAGGTGCTGAGCAATCTCAAGATTGGAAGCAGGGCCCTGTTCCACTGTCTGCTTCCAGCACTGCTTCTCTGCACCTCAGGGCTTAGCAGTGCTGCTGATGATGACTATGGGGCCTGTTATCCAGCAGGTAGACTTTAAGACCTTGGGAACACTCTTCCAGCATCCCCTCCAACAGCTGCTGCCAGCCTCATTCCCCTACATGTCACTCCACTAGACCTGCTCCTCCTCATCCAGGACTGCATCATCTCAGGCCGGTCATCACTGCACACAGAGCTGCTCATGAGAAGACAGCAGCTGCCCCTGACACTTTAGAATGTCTTTCTCTACACCTTTGGTGTGCTCCTGAATCTAGAGCTGCATGCCGCTGGTGGCCCCGGTGCAGGCCTCCTGGAAGTCTTCTCAGCATGGGCAGAACTTGTGGTGCTGAACCAGGGCTAAATGGACTGCTCATGTCTGCTGTCATGAAGCACGGCAGCAGCATCACACACCTCTTGGTTGTGTCCTGCTCACTGGTGGTCAATGTGCTTGCACTATGGCAGCCACTATTCTCTGGCCTCCTCCACCCTGACTTCAGATCCTGTAGATTGGGTGCCACCATCAGAGTCCCCCTCCCAGGCCTCCTTCCACTTCCCTCAGCAGCCCAGTAACAACTGCCTTGTGAGAAAAGCTGGAGAAGTGAGAGAAGTCAGGTTATTCTCTGGAGATGGGCAAATGAAGAGGTAGTCCTAGAAGACATGAAGTATGGGTTTGGTTAAGGACATTCTTATCAACCTCCTGCCCTCTCATCAAGTTCTTTCAGACTCAATAATTAAGGTAACATCAATACCTGGGCCTTAGAAATGATCCTGTCTCTGTTCTGTGCCTTCTCCTTTCTCCACTTAAGGCTGCTTGCAGATCCAAGTATGAAATTAGCACACTCATGATTATCACTGCTTGGCAGTAGCCCTTATGTAAATAGGCCTTTTGATGACCCAAAATGGGCATATTCGTTTGTATGTCTTCTTAGGATTAAAATAATTTATCTTCCATGAAAGCAGATGATCAAAATGAGGTGTGGGCATCAAGTGGCTTTCCTGGCCTACTTTGGTCATCCCAGAAGAGCCACTGCCCTCAAGCCTGGTGCTGGCTGCTCCAGCCCAGCCACAGTGCATGACTCTCCCATAAGGGATATTCAACATCCCACTGTCATGCAGGGAAGACCCAACAGCCATAGATTGTACAACCATTACCCCAGCCACTCCCACGATCTTCCCAAGTTCCAGCAATACCTAGACACATGCCCCCTGCCCTCTCAAGACTGCTGGCTCCCCACGCCTAGCCTTTGTTCTGCAAACCCCAGAGAGGGCTGGGGCAGGACTCATCTCAGGGAATGTTGGTCCCGGGGCCCTGACTTAAGCCTATCCTCTTGACCCCTATGATCACCCTGAAAGCCATCTTGAATCCCACAGCCCACTCTCTAAGGCTTATAGGAGGTACCATGCCTCTTACCCCTGGTCCTGTCCAGGCCAAGCGGTCTCCCAGCTCCTAACAGCCTAGACAAGCTCTACACAGAGCAACCTGAGACCAGGTACAGGTCTCTCAATCAATATCTGACCAGGTACCTGTAGCTCAATCAATGTCTCTTCAACTAAATAAGCAATAAGGTCTTAATAAAGTGTTCTAGGGTGTTCAGTGGTTCCCCACAACCACACACAAAAAAGAAAGTACTATTCATTTCCTTAGCACCTGTCTCCAAATGTCCTATTTCCTATGCTATAAACAATAGAAAGACTGGTCAGTAGTCAATTGGCTGTAGTCACACATCCTTCACACCACTTTTCTGCCTCAATGATAGCAAAAATTCTGCCTCAATGATAGCAAAAAAAATTCTTAATTCAGCTAATTCAACAGTTCATTCAAACTCAAGATAAAACTTTTCTCTGAAAATACAAATGATGTTCACATTATGAACACCTAGATGTGTTAGACGTCCTGCTTCAGAAAAGATCTCATGAAAATAAACCTAACAGTTAGACTAATAAATAAAATTTGCTAAGATTTCTCTAAAGTTGAACCCTAGAGACCATTTTCAGCAGAAGAGTTAAAGGAGTTTCCAATGGAAAGAACAAGCACGTAAATTGAAGATGGAGCCAAGCAATGAAATGAAACTGGCCACTCATCTATGAGGCCAGAAGAATGAAAACCAAGTCCCAACTCATCACCAGAAACGCTTCTTGAAACTGGGAAGCACAGAACCTGCCCATCCCTGAGCCTGAGCCACTTCCTCTCACACTTTCTAACCCAGAGACGGCCCCAGCGTCCAACTGAGAAAACATTTTCCAGGATGTGAAACTTGCCATAGGAAAACTGCATCTCTTTCCCTATGCTGTTGACCGTGTAAGCAAAGGACTCACACTTTTACCAGAAGAGCTAGATAATTTCGCTGAAAAGTGTGGAATACACATTTGACCATATTTAGGTATTTGGTAACTCATAAAACTATTCTTTTAAAAATTGATAAATGTTACTCTTTAATCATCAATATAAATTATAAAGCACTATCAACCTTAAAGGTTGAACTCAGCCCTAAAACCCTTTCACAAGGCTGTGTAGAAGCTAAGCCTTTATTTATTTCTGTTCTGTGCCTCCTCCTTTCTCCCCTAAGGCTGCTTGCAGTTCCCAGTATGAAATTAGCACACTCGTGATTGTCACTGCTTAGCAGTAGCCCTTATATAAATATGCCTTTTGATGACCCACACTGGATATATTAGTTTGTATGTCTTCTCTGGGATTAAGACAACTCATGGGGCCTTTATTACTAACATTTTATTATACCACCTAGAGTAAATTTAAAACAATAACAATAATCAACATTTGTGTGGCAGTTTGTGGTTCACAAAATGTTTTTAAACACATGACCTCATTTGAAACTTGCAAGCCTCAACCAAGATGGGGAATACAAATGAAAACAGAGCCTTAGAAAGATAATAATACTATTAGGTGACAAAAGCAGAATTTGAACTGCAATCTTCTAAATTCAAATCCTATGCTCTTTATACTTTGCCAAAAAAATGAATGTATTAGTGAATTTTAAATTTATACATAAGATTCACCAATGCTGCCTAGGCTTGGTGGCTCAAGTCTATAATCCCAGCACTTTGGGAGGCTGAAGCAGGTAGATCATTTGAGTTCAGGAGTTCAAGACCAGCCCAGCCAACATGGTGAAAACCTGTCTTTACTAAAAACACAAAAATCAGCCAGGTGTGGTGGCATATGCCTGTAATCACTGCTACTCAGGAGGTTGAGACAGAAGAATCACTTGAAGCTGTGAGGCGGAGGTCTCAATGAGCCAGTATCACACCACTGCACTCCATCCTTGGCTATAGAGCTAGATTCTGTCTCAAACAAATAAATAAATTCACCAATACATTCATTCCTTTTGCCAAAGTATATTGTGTGTGTGTGTGTGTGTGTGTGTGTGTGTGTGTGTGTGTGTGTGAAGCCAGAAAGGTAGATGTAAGAATAAGTAATTATTTTCTACAGCAACAACCACACATGTGAAAACAAAGAATGGGCAGTTTCTAACATTCTACGTATAATTTGACTTTACAGATTGCAGAGAAGGCATATGATGCTACATGGCAGCTCCAGTGCTCAGGGGTAATAACAGCATCAGTAAGCAAAGAAGCTCAGAGTGTCCACCTAGAGAAGCAAACTCATTCCATGATGCTGGTGGTTCTCAACACAAAGGCTGTAGCAGCATGCCACTGGGCAGGGCACAGTTAATGCATATTCTTCTAGGACTCTGTCCCACAGCCAAGTCTCTAGCTGAGTTTTACAAGGACCTCTTTGTCTTGGGCCTCCTCCCAATACATGGGATACCTCAGAATATCTCTCGTCACTGTGAACAACTAAGCTTATCCACTTGGTATTACTGACTTTCAAGTGTGGCCAGCTAGTTAAACCAAGACATATTTCCAAAACTTCTCAGTCCTACAAACAACATATACTTTTTAAGAACTTGTCTTATCTTTAATAGAAGGTAGAGAATATTTTTTTGTCAATAATACTTTAAAATCCACTTGAGAGAATGAACTGGTATCTAATGAAGGATAATTTCTTATACTCTGCCCCCCCCTTTTTTTTTATCTATCACCTAGTCAAAAGGTAAACTGATATGTCTGTGAAATGACAGATCCACAGGACTGAATACTTCTAGCCAGATAGAATACTTTTAACTTGAAAATCTGAGAGAGCAGATTTTCAAGTATGTGTAATAAGTGAAAAGTTATTTGAGATTATCAACTCAAAAATATGCCAAACACACATAAGTTAACCACTTTTTAAAATTAAGAAAATATGAAGGAAACAGCACATATAATCAGTAGAAATCATCAAATCATATTTCCATCTCCCCAAATGCCTTTTGATTTTTAAAACATTATGATTTAGTCTACTATGTATAAAAGGACTAATGATCTCAAAAGAAAAAAATACACCCAACTCTGAATAAAAATAAGCTTCAGGGACATAGAGTTTTGCCATTTTCCCAGATGTTCTTTTAACACAGAAGTGCTGCATGCCATTAAGTGGTACAAAATGAATTTTTATATTAAGAGCATATTGATTATTATACATGAGATAAGTCAACTTACAATTGTATATTGCAAAACAGAAGTTAGTATCTTTCTACATGTACATTTAAATGCAAGTAAATCCAAAGAGAAGAGAGTAGATGAATAACTCTTCAGTAGGCTCAGGGCAAATGGTTGAAGAGAGATTTTCACTCTCTGCTCCGTTATTTATGCTCTGTGTCATATAACTTTTTATTCCATATTGTTTAAACTATGAAAATAAAAACACACTCATATTTTATCTGTATAAGATATTAAAAAAAAGAAAAAACTGGTTAAAAAGAATTGGTTCAATTCTTGGACAATTGTATCATTGTATTCCTGGACTGTTGTATTAATCAGTAGTTGTTAAACATTAGATTTTGTCTAAGGTTATTAAACAATCAGTGAATGATACAATGTCTTAGAAATGGAGGACTGAGGCCAGGCATGATGGCTCACACCTGTAATCCCAGCACTTTGGGAGGCCAAGGCTGGTGCATCATGTGAGGACAGAAGTTCAAGACCAGCCTGGCTAACACAGTGAAACCCCTGTCTCTAAAATTAGCCAGGTGTGGTAGTGCATATGCATAATTTCAGCTATGCTGGGGGCTGAGGCAGGAGGATTGCTTGATTCCAGAAGATGGAGGTTACAGTGAACTGAGATCTGAGATCACACCACTGCACTCTAGCCTGGGTAACAGAGCAAGTCTCCATCTTGAAAAGAAAGAAAGAAAGAAAGAAAGAGAGGAAGGAGGGAAGGAAGAAAGGAAGGAAGGAAGGAGAAAGAGGGAGAGAGGAAGGGAGCGAGGGTGGGAAGGAAGGAAGGAAAGAAGGAAGGAGAAAGAAAGAAAAAGAAAGAAAAGAGAAAGAGGGAGAGAGGAGGGGAGTGAGGGTGGGAAGGAAGGAAGGAGAAAGAGAGAAAAGAAAGAAAGAAAAAGAGAGAAAGAAAGAAAGAAAAGAGAGAAAGAAAGAAAGAAAAAGAAAGTTAAGCCATGTTGAAGATTGTGAAAATCGTGACTGATGTTATGGAAAAAGTGTTATTCAGATTTTCTGTGAGCTGGACATTAAAATAAAAGCACAAGTTTTTCTTAAAGTACTAACTTGCTTTTTTACAAAGATTATAAAAGTTATCTGCCACACTATATTGAGCCCATCTTCTGAATCAGAGTTTTTCTGCCCTGTTGCTTAAACAAACAGTCTCTTTCTCAGCTTCTAAGAGTACAACCACTTGGCTAAGAGGAATAGATTTACCCCTAGTGGAGTCCCACAATAATGGCACACATTAGACTAAACTGCCAAATAACACTACATATCACTCCACTATCCTTCCACTTTGTGTAAATTATAAAGGTTCTAACCCTTACTGTGTACCTGTCCAAAACAAGTATGGCTACATCATGGTAAAGGAGATACCTTAAGATTCTTAGCAGCAGGTAGCCTCAAACCAGGCAATGTAATCCATACTGATTTCCCAAGCATTCCTTCATGTGCTAAAGCACAATGCCAGGAAAACAATGGATTCCACTTTAGCTGGGAGGTCTGTCATGGGAAACAAGCCCATAGACTCCTGTTAGGCAATTATAACATTTTAGACTGGAGCCCCCATGGCAGATTGCAGGGCAGCCTTATAATGTTTTCATCTACGATAGCATTAACACAATTTTATAACCACATCTTGTTCTGCTATAATTCGGGCTGATGGGCAGATGGGATATACCAAACCCTGAGTAAAATCCATGCCACCCCAAGGCACCTTATGGTGCTTGGGACATCTTAGCACCTTCCTTAACACCTGGCATGGGACATATCATAATTCCAGTTGCAACTCTACGGTAACCTTTATTCATAATCACACTGATCAGTGCCTGATTTGCACTACCCATCCATATGTTTTCCTTATAGGAACTGACATTTCCATTACACCCCAAAACTTCACATTTGTGATCCAGGTGCAGGGACAGGCTTGCCTCATGCATCACTAATCACAACATATCTAATTTAAAAATTACTAGTGTCATGGTATTAAGGAGATAATCTGAGGCATTTCTACAGTCTCAGCCATAGTCATCCTGGAAACTGCCAGTGTTGCAGTGGCATCTATTACTGAGTCAGTACAAACAGCTGCTTTTGTATAATCTGGACAAAAATGTGTCTAATGAACTTCTCTTACAGCGAAGTGTACATCTAAAAGTTCTTGCATGTCTGCAAGCCCTAAAGGCTGCTGTGGAATGTGTAGGGGAGTGACAGGATGCACTGGCATTTGGACAGCAATTAATCTGTGACTGGAAACATAAACATACCTGTGTCGCTTCTCTACCATGGAATCAATCAATACTTAGTTAGGATGAGGTGAAACAACACCTCGGTTGAACTTTTCATGACAATTCAACTGCAGATGTAAAGCAACTTAAAACTAAAATTTTAAAATCCCTTCATGCTATAGATCTACACACCCAACAAACAGCCATATGGAAAGGTGTGCAAATCATCTCTCCTGGTTAGACCCCGTTCCTGGGAGTTGAGACTTGAATTGAAAAAAATGTTTCTTACTGTACTCATAATTGCCTTATGTTATTTGTTAATTCTAGGATGCAAAGCCAGAAAAAGAGCAATGACTGCCTCACCTGACAGACCCATGGCTGAGTGCATTGGTGCCCATCAGTCAACAGGGCCTGATAGTAAAAACATAAAAGGGGTATATGTTGGGGTTCAATCAGGATGATGGCAGAAATATTAAAGGAAAGTTATAGAATATAATCACAAACCCTTTTGGAATACCTAAGGGTTTTCTATTACTTGGCTGAAGGCAGCTTTGTCCCTTTAATTAGATAATAAGATAAACTCCCCCACATTCTTTTGTTTCTACTCTAACTAGCTTGTTTACTCATGTAATCTTTGAGTCAGATGACCCTCTGGGGTGGTAGGGGGAGGTTGACCAGGGAGATTATCCTTTAATGGTGTTTGCTCTGGGCATCTGTACCCAAGCTTTAATCTTTCAAAGGGCTACTCTCCTAACCATGTTAATTATCCACACGTGTGTTTACTCAAAGCCTTGTTGTTAAATCTATACTAAATAAATGTCAGAAAGGAGAGCTAGTGGGTGTTGTGTAGCTGCGATTTTGCTCTTTGGGAAGCACATGACCCTCTAGTCTGCTTGTTCACTGTGCTGTGTGTTTGAGTGTATTCAGTCATCTGTTGTGGAATCAGGGTCTGCAGGACAGACCCCCACAGGTGGTGACCCCAACATAACCAATGTCACATATTAGTAGTGCCAAAGTTTTAAGGAAACATCATCACTCAGTTCCTTCAGAAGGAACTATGTGCTACAAAATAAATTTCCTCTATTATTAATGCATAGTCATGCAAGTGTGCCTGTGTGTGTATTTGACTGAGTATATATAATAAGAATTAAAATGGCATCTTTACACACTAATGGGGAGAGATTCTGTTAAAAAATATGGGAACTAGACTCTTCAGTAAAATATTTTAATCACTAATACGGATTCTTAAGAAGACTACTTCTATTTGTTTATTTAATCTTTAATTTTATATTGTTATAATTAAATAGCTTGTTTTAATTCCAGGAAGCTTTTTTGAACAATTATCTTAGTTTAGTCATGACAATTTATTTCCCTGAAAAAGTTACTTGTCATTGGGAAGATATTAGGTATTTCTCTCAACTATATAATCCAACATAAAACATTTTTTTAAATGCTCTGATTGGACATTTACATAGTCTTTGGTAAAATTCATTCCTGTTTAGATCTTTTAAACATTTTTTGATTAGTTTGACTTTTTAACATTTAGCTGTGAGCATTCTTTATAAATTTTGTATACAAGTCACTTATCAGGTAAGTAACTTGCAAATATATACTTCAAACTCTCGTTTCTCTTTTGATTTTATTGATAGTGCTCTTTGATGTGCAAAGATTTTAATTTTGATTAAATCCAATTTATCAATATTATTTTGGTTGCTTCTCCTGCTAGTGTCATATCTAAAAACCTTGCCAGATTTAAGGTTACAATGTTATACCCATATTCTTCCTACTAAGCATTTTGTAGTTCTAGATCTTATATTTCAGTTTTTTATCTATTTTGAGTTTATTTTTGTATACAGTTTGATTACAGGGGCTCAATTTTATTAATTTGCATATAGCTAATTAGATTACCCACTGGCATTTGTTAAAGAGATTCTACATTCTCCAATGTACAGCTTCAACATTCTTGCTGAAAATTAGTTGACCCTGTGCTTGGCTATATTTCTAGATTCCTTATTCTTCAGTCTGGTTATTTTAGCACTAATTGCTATTTTCTTTTTTTCTGCTAGGTTTGGATTTTTTTCTTTTACAATTATAAATTTTCCCTTTAATAACTCTTTTCTCATAACCTTTGTGTTTGTTTTTTTTTTTTTTTTTGTATTCTTCAACTTTCACAAAGGGTTTTTATTTCATCTTTGATAATACAAAAATACATTGTTCATTATTAAAGTATTTGTTAATTTCTCAATTTTATTTTTAATTTATTTTTTACTATTGATATCTCATGTAAATCTTTATTTCCTCTTCTGTTGTGTGCTGTTTCTATTGTATTTAATACACTTAAATGTATATATTACATTTGCCAACCAAAATAACATTGTTATTATTATTACATAATATAATGCTATATCTTCCAGAAGTGAAAAAAAATTTTAAGAGCAAATATATACTTATATCATTGTTTATATAGGTTTTTGTTTACCATTTTTTTTGTTGTTATAAATCGTTACCATTTCATATTATATCTTGCTCCAATACAGTTTTGCATCCATATACCACCTTACTGCTATTATTGACTAATGTATTACATATATATATGTTAAAGGCCCAAGAATACAACTACATATATGCTTTACATACTTCCTTAATTTGTTGAAGAAAGTTGAATTAATATGGATTTATACAATCTGTTAATTTCTATAATTATTTTTTCAGGTGCTCTTTTTTTTTTTACGTGGATTAGAATTTTTTCTGTGTTTATTACTTTTAGCCTGGATAATTTCTTTGGAAATTTTGTAAGGTAGACAGATTACTCGGCAATAAACTTTATCTTATGTTTGTTTAGGAATGACTTTGTTTCCCCTTCACTTTTTAAAGATGATTTTGTAGAATATAGGAATTTTGGTTCACATTGTTTTTCTTTTCATGCCACTGCTGCTAGTTTCTGGTAAGTACTCAGCTATTAATGTTATTTTAGTTCCCTTGTATGTAATGATTTTTTTTTTCTCTTTGTGCTTTATGATTTTCTTCCTTTAGTTTTCAGCCAATAGACAATATATGAGAAACATTATCAAGCTTTTGGAATGACATTAGTGAATTAATAATGGAATGTTACATTTTGGAACATATTTTCATCAATTTTTATTAGATTTTCTGTTTTGGTAGGTGATTTGTAGTTAGTTCTCACTGAGCAATGGATACCGATATTTTGTTATATGTGTTGTAGCATAGGTTTTATGTGAATTAATTCATGTTTATAAGCATAATAAAAGAACATTATTAATCTTTGGCATTATGTAAGGTCTGTTTTTATTTTATCTGTATCTATTCCTGGATGATTTGTATGAAATATTCTGTTGTAAACTCTTCCAATATTTTCTCTAGCATCAATGTTTCAGTGTGTGTGTGTGTGTGTGCGTGTGTGTGTTTGTGTGTGTATGATATAATTTATCTATGTGTGTGTAATTATAAATATACACAAATATTAGTTTTCAATCAAACTTTATGCTGGAGAATACCTTTTGTAAGAATTGGTTAATGGTTAAGATTTTTTAGTGTCAAAGACAACTAGGTTTCTGTAAATCTGTACTAGTTTGAACATAAAGTGCTACCCTGATGTGTATATTAAAGGAGATTTATGGCTTGATTTAGCTATTTTCTGCAAAATTTATAAATTTTTTGTATTCTTTGCATATATTTTTTGGCATGCTGAAAAGTTTATGTTTCCATATTATATTTATAGGAGGGAAGAAGGATCAAAAGACTCTGTGGAAGATAAAAAAAATCAATATGAACATGTAAAGTATAGTTATATAGAATAATTATTATTTAATGCTGTCTTCAAAATATTGTATTTCAAAACATATCTATTCACTAGTTAAGTGATGCTGTGTCTTGTTTTAAAAGAAATCAACATGTATGTGTACATGCATGTTTAGCAAGATTGATAATTTTCTAAGTCCTTTTAGAGTGCAATTCCTATATTATCACAACCTAAAATTAAGGATTTACATTTGTTATTAAAGGTCAAAAATTATGATAAAACCCATATTAAATTTAGGATTTTTTTTCTAGTTCTGTTAAGAATAATGATGGTATTTTGATGAGAATTAAATTGGATTTATAGATTTCTTTTGGCAATTTGGTCATTTTCACAAAATTTATTCTACCCATCCATGAGCATGGGATGTATTTCCATTTGTTTGTGTCATCTATGATTTTTTCAGTCGTGTTTTGTAGTTTTCTTTGTAGAGGTCTTTCACCTTCTTGGTTAGGTATATTCCTAAGTATTTTTTTTTCCTTTTTTGCAGCTATTCTGAAAATGATGAATTCTTAATTTGATTCTCAGCTTTGAAAACTGCATAACCAAAGAAAGTCTAAGAAAAAAGAACAAATCTGGAAGCATCACATTACTCAACTTCAAACTATATTAGAAGGCTATAGTTACAAAAACAACATGGTATTGGCCTGAAAACAGACAAGTAGATCAATGGAACAGAATAGAGAATCTGTAAATAAAGCCAGATATTTGCACCCAACTGATCTTTGACAGAACAAGTAAAAACATAAAATGGGGAAATGACACTCTATTCAACAAATGGGACTGGCATAATTGGCAATTCACAGGTAGAAGAATGAAACTGTATCCTCATCTCTCACCTTATAAAAAAATCAGCTTGCAATGGATCAAATAATTAAATCTAAGACCTGAAACAATAAAACTTCTAGAAGATAACATTGGAAAAACTCTTCTAGACATTGGGTTGGGCAAAAACCTTATGACCAAAAATTCAAAAGCAAATGCAACTAAAACAAATATAAATAATTGCAATTTAATTAAACTTAAAAGCTCAGCTGGCAAAAGAAATAATCAGCTTTGTAAACAGACAACTCACAGAGTAGTGAAAAATATCCATAAACTATGCATCTGACAAAGAACAAATGTCCAGAATCTACAAAGAACTCAAAAAAAAAAAAAAAATCCACAAGAGGAAAACAAATCGCCCCATCAAAAGGTAGGCTACGGTCTTGAATAGACAATTCTTAAAAGGAGATATGTAAATGGCCAACATATATGAAAAAATGCTCAACTTTACTAATTATCAGGAAATACAAATCAAAACCACAATGCAATACCACTATACTCCTGCAAGAATGACCATAAGTTAAAAATCCCAAAATAATACAATGTTGGCATGGATGTGGTATAAAGGAAACACTTTTACGCTGCTGTGAGAATGTAAAGTAGTACAACTACTATGGAAAACTGTAGGAATATTACTATAAGAACTGAAAGTAGAGGTACCATTTGATCCAGAATTCCCACTACTGTGTATCTTCCAAGAGGAAAATGTCTTTATATGAAAAAGACCCATGCATGTACATATTTACAACAGCACAGTTCACAATTTAAATAATATGGAAGCAGCCTAAATGCCCATCAACCAATCAACGGGTGGATAAGAAAATGTATACATATATACATATATGTATATTCATATATATACACATATATGCATACTAGATATATACACCATAAAATACTACTAAGCCATAAAAAGAAACAAAACAATGGCATTAAGAGTAACTTGTATGGAGTGGGAGAGCATTATTCTAAGTGAAGTAATTTAGGAATAAAAAACTGATTGTACATTCTCACTTATAAGTGGGAGCTAAGCTATGACAATGAAAAGGCATGAGAATGATACAATGGACTCTCAGGATTTAGAGGGGAAGGTCGGAGGGGGGTGAGGGATACAAGACTATATATTGAGTGCAGTGTGCATTGCTCACGTGATCCACGCATCAAAATCTCGAAAGTTACCACTAAAGAACTTATCCATCTAACCAAACACCACCTGTTCCCAAATAACTATTGAAGTAATTAAAAATGTTAGAATAAAATCAACCAGATGAATATTTTTAAACATCTAGAAAAATAGAATTGGCTCATGAAACCAAAGATATTGTAAAATAGTTGAATGTTATAGAAGGAAGTATGTAAGAGTTGCTATATTTCTAATTTCACGTAATTTCCACTGAGAAATGTCTTAAGCACTAAAGTAGTAAACATTTTGCCACGAATTCAAAAAAAAGTTTGTGACATAAAGCTGCATGCCAAGCAACACTACTCATCTCAAAATATAAAAAAGGACAAGAGAGACTTTTCATACAATTTAACAATTTAATAGTTTCATTAGCAACAGTTAAAACAACAAAATCCTGTTCAAAATGAAGCAAAAATATTTTGAGTACGTGCAAA
Organism: Ateles fusciceps; assembly: GCA_036589455.1. Lineage (NCBI taxonomy): Eukaryota > Metazoa > Chordata > Mammalia > Primates > Atelidae > Ateles > Ateles fusciceps. Next base: position 34,845 of record JAZHEH010003254.1, on the reverse strand, counting down.
ACAGTATTGATATTGTCAGCGGACTTCTTAATGTTCTTGTGGTTATGTACAATGTGTGTAATATAGTTAAGCCAAGAAAATTCTTTTCCTGTAGTCTGTGAATTAGAACAACAAATTTCAATATAAGTGCCACAAACTTCAGTATAAGCTTATATGGCTTTATATTATTTTTTTTATTTTTCCTAGTGTTTTCTTCATTGATACAAAATATTTCTAACCATTAACTGGATGGTAAACTTCTGAAAAACAAATTTTTACTTGACAAGGTAGGTTTTCAAAAGATTATTTTTTTCTTGTCACAAGGAGGAAAAAATCTTGCATCACAATCTTTCTTGTTGGAATAAACTGAAGTAGTCCCATCTATCAGGTTTTCCAGCTCAAGCTTTAGCTATAACTAATCCTTTTTTCCCTTCTTTCCTGTTCTAGCAAACTTCCAGAAACAAAACAGACAACATTTTGTGATGATGAATATCACAGTTGCCACGCAGGCCAGGAGGAAGCCAATCACATCCAAAGAGTGGTACTGGAACCAGGTGAGGTCGTGGGCTGCAACCCGAAGGTGTTTGGCTCCTTTGTGGCGCGTGACAAACTCAATCCAGAAGACTGCCCGATCCAGGGGCTTCACTGGTTGATCATGTTGAATTTTTGATAATTTCATAATATTCTCTTTATATCTGAGGGATAAAAATAAAGATACCAACACTGAAAGTAAGTTAATTTGCCTGTGTATATCAAGTCCATGACAGGTTTTAAAGTGTCAAACGATTCAAAGTAAATATCAAAGAATTAACATATAATTTGTGTATTTTAATTAGAGTCATCATAGAAAGTTTGGCTTTTTGGACCTTTCTCATTGACAAATATTTTTAAAAATTATTTATTATACTTTAAGTTCTGGAGTACATGTGCAGATAGTGCAGGATTTTTACATAGTATACATAGGTATACACGTGCCTTGGTGGTTTGCTGCATCTATCACCCTATCATCTACATTAGGTATTTCTCCTAATGCTATCCCTACCCAATCCTCTCAACCCCTCCTATCCCTCCCCTAACCCACCACCACCTGACAGGCCCCAGTGTGTGATGTTCCCCTCCCCGTATTCATGTGATTTCATTGTTCAACTCCCACTTATGAGTGTTACTTCTGAGGCCTCTGTTCTGTTCCAATGATCTATATCTCTGTTTTGGTACCAGTACCATGACCATGCTGTTTTGATTACTGTAGCTTTGTAGTACAGTGTGAAGTGAGGTACCCCCCTCTTTTTTTTTTGTCCCTTTCCTTGGGTCTGTGTGATCATGCAGGGTTGTTGCATAGGTACTTACATGGCAAGGTGGTTTGCTGCCTCCTTCCCTCCCTCACCTATATTTGTCATTTCTCCCCCAAGTTATAACTCCTCAACATCCCCCACCCCTGCTGTACCTCCCCAAGCCCCGACAACAGACCCCAGTGTGTGATGCTACCCTCCCTGTGTTCTCATTGTTCAACACCCTCCTGTGAGTGAGAACATGCAGTGTTTGATTTTCTGTTCTTGTGTCAGTTTGCTGAGAATGATGGTTTCCAGATTCATCCATGTCCCTACAAAGGACACAAACTCATCATTTTTTATGGCGGCAGAGTATTCCATGGTGCATACGTGCAACATTTTCTTTGTTCAGTCTATCATTGATGGGCATTTGGGTTGGTTCCAGGTCTTTGCTATTGTAAACAGTGCTTCAATGAAATCCAAAAGTGGGAAAAGGAAATGAACAGACACTTTTAAAAAGAAGACATATATGAGGACAACAAACATATGAAAAAATGCTAATCATCACTGGTCATTACAGAAGGGCAAATCAAAACCACAGTGAGATACCGTCTCATGCCACTTAGAATGGCAATCATTAAAGCATATGGAGACAACAGATGCTGGGGAGGATGTGGAGAAATAGAAACACTTTTACATTGTTGGTGGGAGTGTAAACTAGTTCAACCATTGTGGAAGACAGTGTGGTGATTCCTCAAGGATCTAGAGATAGAAATTTCATTTGACCCAGGAATCCCATTACTGAGTATATACCCAAAGGATTATAAATCCTCTAGTTCTTTTAATCATGATGTTAAGGTGTCAATTCTAGACCTTTCCTTGCTTCTCTTGTGGGCATTTAGTGCTATAAATTTCCCTCTAGACACTGCTTTAAATGTGTCCCAGAACTTCTGGTAGATTGTGTCTTCATTCTCATTGGTTTTGAAGAACATCTTTACTTCTGCCTTCATTTCATTATTTATCCAGTAGTCATTCAGCAGCAGGTTGTTCAGTTTTCATGTAGTTGTGCAGTTTTGAGTGAGTTTCTTAATCCTGAATTCTAATTTGATTGCATTGTGATCTGAGAAACAGTTTGCTATAATTTCCATTCTTTTGCATTTGCTGAAGAATGTTTTACTTCCAATTATGTGGTCAATTTTAGAGTAAGTGCGATGTGGTGCTAAGAAGAATGTATATTCTGTGGATTTGGGGTGGAGAGTTCTGTAGATGTCTCTTAGGTCCACTTGGTCCAGATCTGAGTTCAAGTCCTGGATATCCTTGTTAATTTTCTATCTTGTTGATCTGTCTAATATTGACAGTGGGGTATTAAAGTCTCCCACTATTATTGTATGGGAGTCTAAGTCTCTTTGTAGGTCATTAAGAACTTGTTTTATGTATCTGGGTGCTCCTGTATTGGGTGCATACATATTTAGAATAGTTAGCTCTTCTTGTTGCATTGATCCCTTTACCATTATGTAATGCCCTTCTTTGTCTCTTTTGATCTTTGTTGGTTTAAAGTCTGTTTTATCAGAGATGAGGATTGCCACCCCTGCTTTTTTTTTGCTCTCCATTTGCTTGGTAAATCTTCCTCCATCCCTTTCTTTTGAGCCTATGTGTGTTTTTGCACATGAGATGGGTCTCCTGAATACAGCACACTGATGGGTCTTGACATTTTATCCAATTTGCCAGTCTGTATCTTTTGATTGGGGCATTTAGCCCATTTCCATTTAAGATTAATATTGTTATGTGTGAATTTGATCCTACCATTTTGATACCAGCTGGTTGTATTGCCCATTAGTTGACACAGTTTCTTTATAGTGATGATGGTCTTTACAATTTGGTATGTTTTTGCAGTGGCTGGTACTGGTTGTTCATTTCCATTTTTAGTGCTTCCTTCAGGAGCTCTTGTAAGGCAGGCCTGATGGTGATGAAATCTCTCAACAGTTGCTTGTCTGTAAAGGATTTTATTTGCTCTTTGCTTAAAAAGCTTATTTTGTCTGGATGTGAAATTCTGGTTTGAAGATTCTGTTTTTAGCAATGTTGAATATTGACCCTCACTCTCTTCTGGTTTGTAGGGTTTCTGCTGAGAGATCCACACTATGAGTCTGATGGGCTTCCCTTTGTGGATAACCCGAGCTTTCCCTCTGGCTGCCCCTAGCATTTTTTCCTTCATTTCAACCCTGGTAAATCTGACGATTATGTTCCTTGGACTTGCTCTTCTCGAGGAATATTTTTGTGGTGTTCTCTCTATTTCCTGAATTTGAATGTTGGCCTTCCTTGCTATGTTCAGGATATTCTCCTGGATAATATCCTGAAAAGTGTTTTCCAACTTGGTTTCATTCTCCTCGTCACTTTCAGGTACACCAATCAAACATAGATTTGGTCTTTTCACATAATCCCGTATTTCCTGGAGGCTTTGTTCATATCATTACTCTTTTTTCTCTAATCTTACCTCATCACTGTATTTCATTTTGTTGATCTTCAATCTCTGATACTCTTTCTCTGACATGATAAATTCAGCTATTGAAATGCTAACTGGAATAACCAGCATAGAGAAGAACATAAATGACTTGATGGAGCTGACAGATATTTTTAAATTAGAAATGGAAGGTCGGCTGAGAAAATTAATTTCTTTCAAGCAGAGAAAATATAAACCTTTTTAAATTTTTTACTTTTTAAATTTTAACTTTTAGTGGGTATGTAGTAAGTGTATATATTTGTGGGGTACATGAGATGTCTTGATACAATGTGAAATAATCACATCATGGCAAATATTTGTTGTTTTAAGCATTTATCTTTTGTATTATGAACAACCCAATTACACTCTTAGTTCTCAAACAGGCATATGAGAATGTGCTCAACATCATGAGCCGTTTTAAGTGCTGTAAAAAAGATTGTGAAAATACAACGTGAGAGTTATCACCTCTAAGTTCCTAAAAAGGAATTGCGTCATGGTGAGTGACATGCCTCATAGATAGTCACTTTTCTTCTACTCTACTCTTTTGTCTCCTAGTGTTTCCCACCCAGTAGCCAGAATGATCTTTTGAATTAAAGGTCAGATTGTGATACTTCCCTGATTAAGAGTTTGCCTGGCTTCGCATTACTTTAATAATAAAATCCAAGTCGGTTATTTAGTCTATGGAAACCCACATTGTTAGACACTGCCAAGCTCTTTTCTTAACACTTTTCCCCTGCACACTCTCTTCTAGATTGGTCTTCTATTTTTCTTTAAGTTCCCAAAGCTGTTCTCATTTTAGCACCTTACACCTTTTGTCAGCTCTTTCCTGCTCTTGGAGCACTCTTTCTTGCTATAACCAAAGGCACCATTCTCTCCCTTTTTGAGGCTTCCCTCTAAGTGTTACCTCTAAGAGAGGCTTTTTCTGGCTACACTCTGATGGAACCTCTAGGATTTTCTCTATTTTCTGCACTTACTTGGCTGTTCAATTCCTAGAGTTTAAAAATATATTATATAACTCATAAAATAAATATGTAAATGTTAGATACAAAAGATAAATATACATACACTAAGTGAATAGCTAAAAAGTGTAAGATAATCTTGAACCTTATCTTGAAGACACCAATTTACCTACTGCTCAGATCATGGTATAGGATATCACATCCTGCCTAGAATAACTCTCTCTTTCTGAACCATTTAGTCACTACTTTTGACCTTCAATTAAGCATTATGCTGACTTCAAATAGCATACATTAGTTTTGCTTGTTTATTTTATTGAAGTATATAATATGCACTCATTCGTGTTTTTTTTTCCTTAATGTAGCAGTTGTTGTGTAATTCCATTGCTGTGTAGTATTTTGTTGATTGATAAAGCATAGATTATGTCTTCATTTTATGATTAATTGACATTTGGGTTGCTAACAGTTTTTGGACACTATTGTTAATTCTGTCATAAGCATTCTTCTATGTAGGATTAGATTTATATATTTATACATAGCTCTTGGATATATAATTGAGAGTAGAATTGCTGAGATAAAAGTGCATGCATAATTGATTCACTTCTTGACTTTAAATTTTTTTGAAGGATATTATTTTAATTTCCAAAATATAAAGATATTTTATTTATCATTTTTATAATCTCCCTTACTTCCACTATGGCTGGACCATATAGTCTTTATAATATTGAATCTTTTTGGATTTATTAAATCTTATTTATGGCCCACCACGTCACTTGAATAGTTAATAGTTAAATAACTATTAACTATTCAACATACTCTAGGAAAATGTGTCTTCAACTTGATATATATATATATGTATATGTATAATACATATGTGTATTGTATATGTATATATGTGCATGTGTGTGTATTATTTTACATTTTAAGATTCCATTTGTTAATTGCATTCTTCAAATGTTTTATGTCCTTATTCATTGCTTGCTACTTTTTTACTGTTTAAATTGAGTGAAAGTATTTCTATAATTACATTTAAATCTACCACTTATTTTATATTTATTTTCTATTTGTCCAACCTGGTTTCTGTTTCTTTTCAATTATTTCTCATCTTATTTAAAGGTATTATTTATTATTTGCTATCCTTCTATTTTCTTTGTGATAAAGTATTTTTAAAGTATTCCTTTAGATTATATCCTCCTTATAAAAAACATTATTGATAGTGGTTATAAATGCTGAATTGATGGTAACTGGACTGTGCAAGGCATTTTGCGCATTCTTATCTTTGGGGTGTGAAGAAAATAAATGATCAAAAATTTAACTTAAAATTAAATTTTTTGGGTTTCAAAGACCATCATCATAAAAGTAAAAAGTTAGTGCACTCAAAATGGGACAAAATATTTAAAAATTATATATCCAATTTACTCATAATATATAGTTATTAAAACTTAATAATAAGACAAATAGCAAAGTTTAAAAATGTTCCCAGGATTGGAATAGACATTTTTTCAAAGAAAATATGTGAAAAATAATGTGGCACATATACACCATGGAATACTATGCAGCCATAAAAAACCAATGAGTTTGTGTCCTTTGTAGAGACATGGATGAACCTAGAAACCATCATTCTCAGCAAACTGACACAATAAGAGAGAACCAAACACCACATGTTTTCACTCATAGGTGGGTAATGAACAATGAGATCACTTGGGCACAGGGAAGGGAACAACACTATCAGGGCTAGCTGGTGGGGTGGAGGGGGAAGGGAGCAGGGGGACAGCAGTGTGGGGGTAGGGAGGATGAGGAGGGATAACACTGGGAGAAATGCCCAATGTAGGCGACGGATGGTGGGGATGGAGAGAGCAAACCACCATGGCATGTATCTACCTATGCAACAATCCTGCAGGATGCAGGATGTGCACATGTACCCCAGAGCCCAAATACAATAAAAAAAATAAAAATAAAAATAAATAAATAAATAAAAGTCAGTTTTACCATTAAAAAAAAAAGAAAGAAAATACATGAATGATCAGTAAGTACATACAGAAATTCTCAGCATCTTTATCCTTAATGAAAACGCAATCCAAGACCAGGATGAGAGATCATTTTACACCCACTAAGAAGCTTGTAACAAAAAGACAAACAGATTTGGCAACAGTGTGGAGGAATTGAAACCATGTTGTACTGCTGGTGATAGTGATGAATGGAAGTACTTTGGAAAACAGTTTAACCGTTCTTCATAACCACACAGTTCCCACATAAGCCAGCAATTCCACTGATAGTGTCAACCCAAAAGAAAGGAAAACATGTTTATGCAAAAAGATGTGTAGCAATGTTCATAAGAGTCACATTTAGAAACAATCAAAAAGTCGATGAACTAATAAGTAAACAAATAAAATATGACATATCCATACTATAAAATATTATACTGCTGTAAAGAGAACTGAAGTATTAAAGCACACAGCATGAATAAAACTAAAAACCATAAAAAACAACAAAAAATTAGGATAGCTGAAATGTCATTTACACATCATCCTAAACTGTATGATTCCATTCATATGAAATATCTAGAGAGAATAGTCTACAGAGAAAGAAAACCTGTTGGTGTTAGACTAGGGCTAAGTGGCCATGCAAAGTGAATTCTGGGTTATTGTAGTTTCCTTTTAGTTGATAAAAATGTTCTAAAATCATTTAATGGTGATGGCTTCATGATTCTTAAACATACTAGATCTATTTGGATTTTATATCATAAATATGTGGGTTTTATGCTATCAAAATTAAATCTCATTTTCAAGTCTGTTAGAATAATTATAATAAAAATTAATTTTTCAGCAAATAAACAGTTATATACTGAGACATTTTAGATATTTAGTTAAAATATTTTATATTATTTCAAGTTTATTCTTCCTTTCTAGTAAGAATTCATTATGTCAATTTTTTAAGAAATGTATTTTTTATGTTATCTATATCAGTTTAAAAGTATTTTTGTTTAGAAAATTGTTCCACTAACTAGTTACTCAATAGATATATGGGGTTCAAATACAATTTTAAAGTAACCAGTAAAAAATAAAAGCAGATTTCAGATTTGTTATATCATTTATATTCTTTCAAAATTAGTCTCATAAAAATGATGAAACTGACACTCAATATGGACAAAGAAGCTATCTATAAATACCACCTTGTGGAAAATATTGTTATACTCACAAAGGATCATTAATTACTGTCTTCAGTGCATTCAGCAAGTCTGTACTTGACATTGTGTTGAAGTCCACTCTAACGGCTGCACCCTTGGCCTTCATATGAGCAATGTTATCAGGTTGATCTGCAAACAACGGAATGCCCACCATAGGGATCCCATGGTAGATCGCCTCATAGATGCCATTGGCTCCACCATGAGTTATAAAAGCTCTGGTTTTTGGATGACCTAGGATTGAATGAATTTTAGCAAAATTATTCATAGGAATAAAATAAGATGCACAATGAAAGGCTCTGAAAGTGATGGTGCTTTCTAGATAACACATTGAACTAATTTGATATTACTTTTCAGAGTTCAGAGGAAAAAACACATACTTGCGCTGTATATTTAAGTGAAGACTATATAGTTTGTGTGATTTCAGACTGCAAAAATTAATACAAGATTTCCAGTTGGACTAATGAAAAAGTGCATTGTAGTTTTTAAAAAATATGCAAGAAAAAAAAACAAAACCAAAAGATTGGCATGAAATAAAGTGCTATTTTAAGTGCAGTCACAGAGTGTGATATATGGAGTGTACAAGGCAGCAGGCAGTGGGTTGGTGGTGGTGCTAGGATTGAGAAAAGATAGGTCACACTTAATCATAAAACGTGTTTTTGATGATTAAGATTTTTGATGATTAAGATTAGGAATTTAATCCTCCAGAAAATGCAGTCACTGGTGATAGAAGAGCTATTATTTTTAGTGGTATTTGAAATAACCCTGCAGGAGAGGAAAATCAGGTGTAATGTAGAAATAATAGACAAAGAGACAGCCCAGAAAGTACTGGAAAATACTGTGAGGGCTGGGCGCGGTGGCTCAAGCCTGTAATCCCAGCACTTTGGGAGTCCAAGGTGGGCGGATCACGAGGTCAAGAGATCGAGACCAGCCTGGCCAACATGGTGAAACTCCGCCTTTAGTAAAAATACAAAAAATAGCTGGATATGGTGGTGTGTGCCTGTAATCCCAGCTACTCAGGAGGCTGAGGCAGGAGAATTGCTTGAACCCGGGAGGCGGAGGTTGCAGTGAGCCATGGTTATGCCACTGCACCCCAGCCTGGTGCCTGGCGACAGAGTGAGACTCTGTCTCAAAAAAAAAAAAAAAAAAAAATATACTGTGAGATATAATAACACCTGAAATAAAGATTTCCTCTGATTCTGACCATAAAGAATGTGAATCTATAAAATGCCAACAGTTATAGCTTATTCTTTTCCCCCTAGGACTGGAAAATAAATATAAAGAAGCTACATTTGGTTTTTCCATAACAAATATTTAATAAGCTTGTTTCATGATGAAATATTGACACTCTCATGTGCTCTTACTAATATATTCAGTATTAGTATTAGTATTTGTTCACCAGAGTCCTGCATTATTCACCAGAGTCACTGGTATTGTCTACCAGAGTCTTACCTAGAAGGTCATTCTGGGGTATCCACTTGTACAGCCGAGTATTGGGACCTAAGGCATCTGGCTTATTACCATCAAATCTCCACAGAACCTGTTACAGTAAAGAAAATATCTTATTCCATGAGTAGAACTCAAAAGTTACAGAATGTTAGAACAGTAAAATGAGTCAGAATGAGATCAAGGGATGTTAGTAAATAAGAAATACTCAAAGACTGATGTAAATAGAATACCCACATTTCATTTATTAATTTCTATAGTTAGGTTTATAAAGAAATCATGACTTTACAAAACAATATCATAGAAAAATGAAACTATCAATGAAAAGTTCAAGTATTTTAAAAAACTGTTACACTTTTTAAAAGAAGACCTATGTGCAGCCAACCATCATATGACAAAAAAGCTTAACATCACAGATCATTAGAGAAAAGCAAATCAAAAAGATAATGAGATAGCATCTCACATCAGTCAGAATGGCTATTCAAACTAAAAAAATATCATGATGCTGGTGAGGTTGTATAGAAAAGGAATGCTTATACTCTGTTGGTTGAAGTGTAAGTTAGTTCAACCATTGTGGAAGACAGTGTAGTGATTCTTCAAAAACGTACAGGCAAAAATACCATGAAACCCAGAAATCCCATTCCTGGGTAAATGACCAAAGGACTATAAATTGTTCTTTTATAAAACCTATGAACATGTTTGTTAATTTCAATACTATTCACAAGAGCAAGGACATGGAATGAACATAAATGCCCATCAATTATGGACTAAATAAATAAAATATGGTACATATACACTACAGAATATTATGCAGCCATAAAAAAGAACAAAATTCTGTATTTGCAGGGATATGAATAAAGCTAGAGGCCATCATCCTTAGTAAACTAACATCTGAATGGAAATCCAAACATGGTATGTTCTTACTTATAAATGGAAGCTAAAAGATCAGAACATGTGGATATATAGATGGGAACAACACCATCTATTAGAGGTGTATTAGAGGGTGGAGGATGGGAGGACAGAGAAGATCAGGAAAAATAATTTATGGATATTAGTCTTAATAACTGGGTGATGAAACAATCAGTACAACAAACTCTTATGACACAAAATTGCTTATGTAAAAAATCTGCATATGTACCCCTGAACTTAAAACAAAAGTTAAAAATAAAAGTTAAATTAATTTCATTTTTAAAAAAATGAAAATAAAACAATGTTTAAACATTTATAGGTAGTCATTATAATTCTAGTGTAAAAAAGCAGTAACAATTTAGTAATGACCTATATGTGTATTTTGTTTTACATATTTTATATTAGTTTTCATCTTCCAAATTTAATTTTAATGTATTCATTTCTTTTTGAGTAATATGGGAAGTAGTTCACCTAGGCTACTTGTCTGTAGGTTATTATATTAGAGCCTGTTGTCCTTTGATCGAAAAAATAGCAGTTCCATAAAATAAGAAACTTATAAGAAATAAATTAATGCTGCAAAGGTAGTACATGCGACTTTATTGGAATTACAAATTATCAAGCACTACTTCCAAGAAAAATTTCAAGAGACAATTTTGACACAAATTCAGAGTATTATCAGTATTGCTAATTTGGGATTTTTTTTTTCTTTTTGGCATAGAAATTAGGAAACTGTTGGTATTACGAATAAAAATGCAGCTGTTGAATAAACTCAAAATTGCATTTTGCTGAATTTGGTCAACTGATTATTAACACTTAGAGAATGTACTACAAAGCATGACGACAGTGATTAATATGTTCTTCTACAGTCAAGAGTTTTTTATGCTTAAGTTGCTAATTTTGAAACTCCCAAGCAATCCTCAGAAACTGAACAAGAATTTACAGTGTTTAACTTCTATTTGCTACATCAGTACTAAAGTAACTCAGGTTTCAGGAAAAAGTTAGAAGAGCTCATTACAAGAAAGCTTTATCAGATGGGAAATTAAAAACTAATTGACAAATACACAAAGGTCACTGGTTATTCTCTATAGAAGAAAATAAATATCTACTGTATTTTATGGAGGAGGCATGTGAACCTGTTCCTCTGCCTGGTTTCTTTCTGTTTGACTTCTTCCTGTATTTCCTTCTGCTGCCTCCATTTGGAGGAGTTGTTAATCTGATAGTGCAGAGTCCTCGTGGAGCCACATTTTACACTGCACGGGGTCCACCTTCAGGGCAGGATCTATCTCCACCCTCTCTCTTTCATCTTCCTGCTTCAGACATTGGCTGGGCACAGTCCAGCAGATCAGGCTGCTTTTCCTCTTTCCCTAAATTTATCTGGCTGTGTAGATACTTGGACTAGTTGTCTGTTGGCTTAGGCTGTTCTTTCTCTGACTAGTTCCCTAAACATGACAATAGGCCTATTCCAAAATGTACAGGAAGTACAAGAGGCTGGATTACATGGCTAGCATAAACTGCATGATGCATGTCAGATTTTTTTAAAACCCTGCTATTGTTACTGTGCTAGTGAAGTTACTCATTAAAATGTAACTTTTTCTAACATCTGTAGTGTGTACAAGTGCCCTCAGGAATCCTTAAACAAAAGGGTCAAATGACAGGGGCAGAATGTGGTGATATCTCTTTCCTGACCTCAATATCATGATAATACCAAAACTTCACCTATATTTCTTACATCAATTTATTCCTGATTATACTATTAATACCAAATTTATTATCAATGAAAAACACCCTCTGTTTTATTTTTGCAACTTCCATGTATATTTTTTTATTTTTTATTTTGAACTAATAGCTGAGATAGTGTTTCCCCAACAGGTTTTTTAGTCAGAAAGTTTCTTTTTTAATTTAGCATATCTATAAAGTTTATTTTAAAAATTGTTAAAAACTAACCATACAGAAATATTTATGTATATACTTAAAAAGTTTGCTCCTTATGTTGGAGTAAAATACATTAGCAACACCTTCCAGGCATCGTCTTTATAAAAGTAAAACTTCTAGATTCTGAAATGTACTAAGGGAGAGTCTATAGTTTACCCTTTTAATCACAGGATTGGGATTCATTCTCCTTACTGCCGTACTCCCCACAGGTGGCAGTTATTGTTCCTAAATTAATGACATTTGATCATGTTGTACTACCACAGATCCTAAAATAGATTATATACTGCATAATTAATAACAGAGCCAGTTTTCTCTATTTGTTGTCACATATTTCATATAAGCATTTGATGTAAAGTACAAATGGAAATACAACATCCAATAATTGTAAACATTCACCAAGAGCTTCCAGAGTACAATAAGTAATAGATGTGGCCCAAGAGTCAGTCAAGTATTCTTTTCTCATCAGATACTGCTGAGTTAGGTAAACTGTTCTGAAGGCAAATTATCATAAGTCTTACTTGTATTTCTACAAGGACTGCGTTCTGGATATATATTTTTAGTTGAAAACACCTGAAAGTCATTCTAAAGACTACATTAAGCACCGCTTTTAGTTACCTGAAATATGTTGAGTTAAATTCAGCAGTTTGCATGACTGTTAATATCAGAAATTAAAAATAACTGTGGGTCTCAAGTTCCCTTTTGTGAATACTTATGGAGCACTGAGTTTCCACAGAGGTTAGTAGGAACCACTCATACATACCAAGAGTATTACACCCCCAGGGCCACATGCAACCCATAAGTTCAACGCACAAGTATTACTTCTGTCAGTGGATGCTATACAAGCATATTTAAGGCTGTATTCGGGTATAAAGAGCTCAATCTACTCTTTAATATTCTTTCTCTGTAGATCACATATACAATTCAAAATTTTATAGGACAGGAGGTGAAAAGTCTCCAAACACTTTTTAAATACCATTCTCCATACAATTTACTGTCAGCATATTTACATAGGGGAGTGTTTATACTTAAAACCGTTTTTTAAAATGCAAACACCATTTTCTAAGTTATCACAGTTTCTCCAGGATTATCCTCATTCTCATTTTCTTTTGGCCAGCTTCACATTTGTCTGAAGTTTTTTAAACTGGTTATTTAAAACTTTAACAGCCTCTTTCAGTGGTTTCCAAACCACAAAGGCACTTTATCTTACCTTTTGTGGGATCTTGGCAAGGGCTGATGCAATTACGTTGGCCCTTTCTTCTGTCATGTTACTGACCATTGACCCCAGAGAAAACACCACAACACCATTTTCTCCAGAGCTCTGGACAAACTCTTCCATTTCCTGTGAAAAAAGAATTTGTTCCATCACAAGAGTATCAGCTCAGCAAGCGCTACTGAAAGAACTGGTAAAAATTACTAAAGAGAGAAAATCAAGTATTTTTAGGAATTTTTGGAGTAAATATTTTTTAACTGACTCAGTTTCCTTGCAAGTTGTAAATATGAGATAGGTGGCCTCTGTTGAGGATATTTCTGTAAATATGTGTGTGTACATATGTGTGTGTGTACATATGTATGTGTGTACATATGTGTAAGGGAGAAAAGAAATGGAGCTATTACATTGCAGTCAGGGAGACAATGTTCAAAAATATTGTACCCCATGGATATAATGTAACTTGGATATGATGTAGTTACATGATTTGTAATAACGTAGTAACTCCAGATTTTTGTTTGTTTAAAGCAGTGTCCAGAGGGAATTTATAGCACTAAATGCCCAATGAAAAGCAATGAAAGATCTAAAATTGACACCCTATCATCAAAATTAAAAGAGCTAGAGGAGCAAGTTCAAGAAAACTCAAAACCTAGCAGAAGACAGGAAATAACTAAGCTCAGAGCAGAACTGAAGGAGATAGAGTCACAAAAAGACCTTCAAAAATCAATAAATCCAGGAGCTGTTTTTTTTAAAGATAAAAAAATAGACTGTTAACCAGACTAATATAAAAGAAAAGAGAGAAGAATTGAATAGATGCAATAAAAATGATAAAGGGGATATCACCAGTGATTCCACAGAAATACAAACTACCATCAGAGATTACATTGTACATATGTCTTAAAAGTGTGATATTAATTTAAAATATATGAGGTTCTGGTGTTCCTTCATAAAGACTATAATCTTATATACTGACAGAGGTTTTTTTCGTATTGAAACTAAAGGCATTATTCAGATACAAGTGGTTGAAATTATTTGGTCTTTATTATAGATGCATTGTTCATGTTCTCTGTTCCTCTCTGTCAGGAAGCTATGATGTTGAGATGAATTCCCCCAGGAAGCTTGGCTGAGCTGCTTGTCATAAGGCAAAAATCACCTGCTCTAATAGAATTTGTTTATGCTCTAATATGTAAACCTCTGGGATCTGAATGCAGAATGATTTAAATGCTTTAGGGAGATCTGGTGAACACTGGGTTTGCCTGCAAACATTAAAGGCACACATTTATATTGTTGAAGAAGTGTTTTAAGCTGGAATACTGGTGAAGATCCTTATTACTTACAGTAAAATCTTACAGTTTCAGCTAGCTCGTCTTACTGCGAAAACTGATACGTCTACTTTAAATCAAGTCCACAGGATATCTGTCATCTATGACTTTGCAAGAGAACATAATCTTGATGTGCTGAACAATCTGGTTGTATTAAATGAATATCTCAAGTGATTTACACATGTTAAGTAATTGGTAGTACTACTAATAATAACAAAATAACCATAATTGCAAAATTAATATTTCTGAGTCCCTGACTATATGCCAGAGACATTTGAAGTATCTTGTTCATGTTAGTATTTTTTCCACACAGCACAAAATAAAGTTGGTACTAGTTCTGTAAATGCAGGCATAATTATTTTTATCAACATTCTAGTGCACTTTTCCATCATCTGCTACCTGAATCCATGCAAAATTTCTTGAATGGTCAGCTCTTAACAGTCTGGCTCTCTGCAATTTAATCCATTGAATATCTTGGAAGAATTTCTTTAAAAAGGAAATCTTTTCATATATCTTTATTTCTTAACTCTTTTAGTAGTTTTTCAATGTGCTTAATAAATATTTCAACTCCTAATAGTTGTCTGGATCTAATTTGCCTCTCAGCATCATCTAATTCTTAGTCTCTCCCTGAAAACTGAACTTGGAAACTTGAGAACAGGCCTGACCATGTCATTCTTTTACCTGTTCCTGCATATTGCTCAGCTTTCATCTTACTAATCTATAATTTCAGGATACTTTCTATTATCTCCACTAATGCTTTCTTGGCATTGGGTTTTTCCTTGAGATAATAGTTTTATATAATTTTTATAACTTTCTTATATTCTACATTTCAAAGTAGAATGTAAGGTATGTGGGACAGAAAATGTGTCTATTTTTCTTCTTTGAAAATTCTGCACTTACCTGTGTCTTGTGATAATCCCTTTATAAATATTCTTTGAATGAATGACCAATACCTTATTAGGTGTGCACAAGCAAGACTTTAATTTAACCAACTCTATTCTCAAAGTCTCCTTAGTATTCCTCTCTATTTGTAATATTTATGAAACTCCCATATTTGTGATAGTATCAACATTTACATGAGCTTCTAATTGGTATCTGCTTTACCCCACCCACTTCCAATCTTTCTTTCAGTGTAAGTCAAACACTTTGAATGAAGACTATAGAATCATTTCTACTGAAAATTCAAAGCCAACAAAGTAAAACCAACAAAAGTTTGTTTACCTTAGGTAGAGGGTTGACAGGTTTGCAGTGGAGTCCTCCAACATAGTCAGTATTTGGTAAGAGTGGGTGAGGAAATTGAAAATTCCAGGACTTCCGAATAAGCCATATGTCAGCTTTCTGCATTGTCTCAAATAATGTAGTGGATCTTCCTGATAGTAATAAAGAAAAGAAAAGGTGGATTGCACAAGATAATTACTTTAAGTCATTTTCTGAAAGGGTTAGAATAATGTAGGCAAAAATGTAGGCAAAGTGTCTGTGTTTTGAGAAATATATACATATATTTATATATAAGCGTAATTTATTTTTTAAGTATTATATATTTTACCCTTGTGTATTTATAAGAAAGACAAACTGGTAGGAGAATTGTGAAGTAAGCTGCATCTCTAATGTCAGATCAGATTACTCACAATAATAAACAATTATTAAAATAAGCCATAGAGAATTAAACATCAATTTATTTTCTCTTTAAAGTTGCAATAGTAGCATACAGACATTTAGACAACTCTTTGAACTCCATAATCAATTAATTCTACTGTACCCATAAAAATAATTTTCTAAGAAATAGTCTAGTTTACATAACTCATTAAGCTAATTCTTTTATCTTTGATTCTTCAACTGAAGTGTGGACTATTTTGAGAGTATGGCTGAACTCCTTGTACCAACCAATCCTTTGAATTCAAGCTAAGATCTTAATAATATTATTTTTAAGTAAATATATTTATAAATTATAGATAGAAATTTTTATGAAACTATTGAAATATAGATTTGTACTCAACCTTAATCTATCTCATATTTTTTAATAAAGAGACATAGTTTCAAAAAAAACTATATAGATATAACAACCTTCACACTTCAATGAAATGATTAGACTTGAAATGAATGATTTCCAGTTCTTTAGTGAAGGAGTATAGAAATATTAGAAACTTCAATTTACCCTTATTGATTTTTGCATCTGAGATACAGACATTATTTTTCTCAACTGTGAAGGAATCTTCTGGTAACATGGGAACATCTTTTAATTTCTAAATAAGAAATCTGAGGTTTACAAGGAAGAACAATTTCTGCAATTATACAGATAGCTGTAGAAAAATGTGTAACTATTCTTTCTAAACCTATGCATTCAGTAGGATGTTACTTGATGGGTTTTACAGTTTCTACAATGTAAAACAATGTATAGTAAAACAGATGTGTAATTACTTAAAGTCTTAGGTGCACTAATATATAGGTTTATGATTTCCTGGATATGAATGATAGTCACAGGGTTTTAACTGATTCTATAATTTAAGCTTTTCTATAATATTTGTGAGATTGATAGATCATCTTGTATTTTCATTTCATAAATTCACTTATCAAAAATCCCACTATCCTAACTTTATGGCTTTACGTAAGTTCTGCTTCAAAGACACAAATAAGTTAGATCTTAATGATACCAACTAGAAAAATTACTTACCTAGAACTTCACTGTAAAACTGATCCCACTTCTTCATATCAAAGAGTTGGAACCAAAAGTCAAAATAAAGCACATAGATCATATTTTTTACTCTCTCCACGAAAGTCATTTGATCACTTAATTCTGACATAACAACAGGTACGTAGGAAGGCGGGAAAAGAAATCCTCCACCATGCTTTTCCAAAGTGTAGCCAAGAGAGGAGCTGAGACTGTACACAAAGGGTATGTTAAATATCTCAGCCAGCAGCTCACCACAGGGAAAAATAGCATCTGCAAAAACGACATCAAATCTTGACTCTTGTAATTTTTTCATCAATATCTTATTTGAGACTAAATCTTCACAGACATTTCTACTTGCATCACTAAATATCCACGTAATTTCTCGTACTTGTGAAAACTATGACCAAAAAGTATCTTTTGGAAGGTCTGACCATCTCTTAACCTGTTGCATGACGATATTATCCAACTCAGTTTTAGTTAAAGATGTAGGAAAAACTTCAAGTTTAAGAGTGGATGAGTTGTTGGGGTCAACAAGAATGGAAGCTGACTTTGCCAATACAGTGACCTCATGTCCTCTCTGAACAAGCTCATTCAGGACGGTCTTCATATTCATCCAATGGCTGTAATCTGGAGCCCACACCAGCACCTTTCCACAATATCCAAAGCCAAAGTAAAAGCTCAGTTGTATTAGCAGAAGTACTGAGGTCCGTTTCACAGACATCCTGGTGCAATACAATGCTTGTTTTCCAATTGATGTTCCTTTCTGTCATTTCTCCTGGTTGTATCCAAAGATAAATTAGTCAAGAAGTTAAAATGTAACCGTTGTAGTTCAAAGTACATACATTACCATTAAATCAACAACCTGAGCATGTGGATGGCAAGAAGGCCTGGTATGTGATGTTCCCCTCCCTGTGTCCATGTGTTCTCATTGTTCAATTCCCACTTATGAATGAGAACATATGGTGTCTGGTTTTCTGTTCTTGTGTTAGCTTTCTGAGAATGATAGTTTCCAGCTTCACCCATGTCCTTGCAAAGGACATGAACTCATCCTTTTTATTGCTGCATAGTATTCCATGAAATATATGTGCCACATCTTCTTATCCAGTCTATCATTGATGGGCATTTGGGCTGGTTCCAGGTATTTGCTATTGTGAACAGTGCAACAATAAACATACATGTGTATGTGTCTTTACAGTAGAATGATTTATAATCCTTTGGGTATATACCCAGTAATGGGATTGCTGGGTCAAATGGTATCACTAGTTTTAGATTCTTGAGAAATGTTTGTCAACTGCATAAATTTCTTCTTTTGAGAAGTGTCTGTTCATATCCTTCGTCTACTTTTTGATGAGGCTGTTTGTTTTCTTATTGTAAATTTGTTTAAGTTCTTTGTAGATTCTGGATATTAGTCATTTGGATAGCTGTGTGACATTATTTCTGAGGCATCTATTCTGTTCCATTGGTCTATATATCTGTTTTGGTACCAGTACTATGCTTTTTTTGTTACTGTAGGCTTGGAGTATGAAATACCTTGGAATACAACTTACAAGGGATGTGAAGGACCTCTTCAAGGAGAACTACAAACCACTGCTCAAGGAAATAAGAGAGGATACAACCAGATGAGAAACCATTCCATGCTCATGGTTAGGAAGAATCAATATTGTAAAATGTCCATACTTCTGAAAGTAATTTATAGGTTCAATGATATCCCCATCAAGCTACCATTGACTTTCGTATGCAGAATTGAAAAAAAAAAAACTGCTTTAAATTTCATATGGAACCAAAAAAAGCCCACATAGCCAAGACAATTCTAACCTAAAATAACAAAGCTAGAGGCATCACACTTCCTGACTTCAAACCATGCTACAAGGCTACAGTGCCTGGCTTATTTTATGTAATGTAAAATTTTAAATCTTAATTTATTATGTAACATATACTTGTTGATTCTTACAACCATCATGCAAGATGTTGAGAGTTTCAAGATGATACTATCTTTATAAACTTTGTTAAAATAATCAAAGATAAAGGGAGAAAAAGAAAAAAGTTAACCAAGCTTGTAGTACATTCATCATTAATCATTAGGTTAGCTTGCTCTCTGACTCACTTCCTCAGTGCTATTTGGCTATTGTCCTAGAATTATGCAGACCCTGTTACAAGATTATAGTTCCTCTTAACCACTCTGTAAGTAATAACTTAAACATTATGAAAAGATCAGTTTTCCTTTTGAGGTATTCCTTCAAGTCCAGCATACTGATAAATCTACTGACTCAGCTGGTTTGAAGGACCTCACTGATGCCAGCTGATCTAAAGAAATTCACTGATGCCAGCTGGAGAACAGTTGGCTAATTCAATAAAACTAAATTCTAAAAGGAATTCCTAATTTTTCAATAAATGAATTAAAAGTATTATTTGAGATATACAATACATTGCTACTTCACATTTCTTTTTCAGCTTCTATCATAATATAGTGCTTTAAACATATTTTAATAGAAATTGCAAACATCTTGTTGAAATGTTCAAGGTGTCATTTGTGGTAGTGATTCTTTCCTAGAGTACTTTGTGATTTCATATTTTTCCCTTGAAAAATAATCTTTGCTAGATGTAATCTTTTAAGTAATATTTAGAAAGGTGTTCAAAAAAGTGGAATACCTACATAAGTTTATTGAAATATTAAAAGAGTAACAATTTTTGAGAGATTAAAGCATGATATATGTTGAAAGAACACACGTTGATAATAAGCATAATTTGAGATGGGAAGAGTTGTAGATATGAAAAAAGCTGTACGAATGGGCATATATTTATTCCTCAAAATTCCTCGTGGAGATTAGATTTTTCCTGAGAAAGAGAAGTTTGTACTGTGCTATATAATTTTTAAAAATCTATTGCATTACCTTCATTGCATATTAACAAATAGTAATTGTGTATACTTATGGAGTATACAGTGGCGTTATGACTTTATATGCTTATATTTGGTATATAAAGAAAAAGAATGTCTTCGAGATAAAATGCATTGACCTAGATATGAATGTGCAGCATGAGTTGAAGAAAACTAAATAGATCCAAATAATAAAAGCTATGTTCATAAAATTTGAGCATATGAATGTCTCAAGGCTACTGTCCAATGTTGATATGATTATATGATTAATATGCTAAATTCATATAATTATACTCACTCAAAGAGACTCAGGAGAGATGGTCATTAATTTTCAAGTTTTTCCTTAGCTGGTTGTTATAACATTAATTTTATTAGACATAATGGGGTGATTTACATTACCAAAATTGGCAAAGTGCTATAAAATATTTTTCCTTTTTATTTCATTTACTGAAGAATTAGCTGCTAAACATTAATAGCACATTACTAGCTACTAAAATGCAGAAAACAGAGTCCATGTGTAGAGTAAAAGTAGATTCTAAGATTTATCAAATAATATAGCTCAAAGAAAGTAGTCTTTTATTAGTTTTCTGTTGCTACATGACAAACTACCCAATTTTTCATAGATATAAAAAAAAAAACGTGTTTAGCTCATGGTTTCATGATTCTCACAATTTTGATAGAATCTAGCAGAGCTGGTCTCAGCAAGTCTTGTCCATGTTCATGTGCATATGAAACTCTAGGAACCTGGCTGATCCTAAAAGCCATTAGCATGCTTTACAGTTGACTGACCCATGTCTTTGTAGATGTATGTCATGTGGATGTGTGTCTCTCATTATCACAATGCATAAGTGTAGTACAAGTGCTAAGTAATAAAATATACTAGGAAAGTCTCATGCACTAAAGTAAATAACATTAAATATACTATATTTATAGAATAGATGTATGATTGTGCACCATAGGTCTTACTGAAAACAATTTTTAACATTTTCAAACTACCACTTTCAGTTTAAGACTCTACTGGACTATATAATTTAAAGAAATTTAGAAATTTCTCTCATAAAAAAGTATATTTTGCAAAAAGCATCTATGCATGTTAAATAATATAAAGAATGTTTTAATAGTCCCCAGATTTTTAGGATATTCCAGTTTACATCTTTTCTGCTTGAGTCACTTTAATGATGCCTCAAAAATTGGATAATTTTAACATTCCACATGAAACTTTATAATAAATTATTTATGCATATATTTTACATATATATGATTTTATGTAAAAACTTTAAAAACAGTAAACATACAGATAATTTCTGATATTAGAGATTACCAAAGTGTTAGTTCCTGCCTTCTTTATACTGCATATATCAGTTTGTTTCATACACATTACTTATGCCCTTTTCACATACATCTTTATATTTCTAAAATTGACGTTTGTATTTTATTTTCATCATTATTCTCAAATAGTAACACTCTCACCAAATCTGTACTCTTCGTCTAACCATCTACTTCATTTCACTTGTGCATATTCAACTTTACCTGTTACTCCAGTTATATGAAATTCATATAAAGTATGTAAAATCAAAACCACACTTCACATTTGTCACATTTCATGTAGCAATTAGGTCATATGTTCTCAATCTTTGCATAAGGGGTATGTGATTATATATTTAAACTCTGGTAATTTGTGTTACAGCAATATATTAATAATTATTATAATCCAATTAGTATTATGATGTAACATGAAGGCCTATAATATACCTTTTAAAGATTTCTAATTATGGCATGATGACAAAATCTAACTCTAGTCAAGTGAAAATATTTTCATTATACAGTAAAGTTTGTGAAAAAGAATTTAGCTGCTTCTCACATAGATCTCACCTTATTTAGAGAGCTCAATAGCAGGCTAAATATAATCTCTAAAAATACTTGGTGTAAAAATAAAGAGAATAGTGTACAGGAACTAAAGAAAGAAAAGCTTTTTATTAGTTGAACGAAAATAACTTGGACTAAGAAATATGAAGTAAATACAATAAATGAAAAAAAGAAACAGCAAAAATTTTATCAGAGTAGACATAATTCAGGTCAAAGTACTAATTGAGAAAATGAAAAACTTCATATTTTTTAAACACACACTTAAAAAATAAATATATGTATTAATTATACATATGCACCAGTATCTACATTTTTAAAGGGCTCTTAAGCTTCTCACATTTTTAAAAATAAAACTTTTCACATTTTCAAAAATAAAACTGGTTTATTTGGGAAGAGATTTGGAGCTATGTTTTTATGGCCTCTACCTGTGCAATATGTCTTAACCTTAGCTATAAAGCTAGAGGCAGAGACAGTGATACACCCAAAGGATTATAAATCATTCTATTATGAAGACACATGCACACATATGTTCATTGCAGCACTGTTTACAATAGCAAAGACTTGGAACCAACCCAAATGCCCATCAATCATAGACTGGATAAAGAAAATGTGGCACCTATACACTGTGGAATACTATGCAACCATAAAAAAGGATGAGTTTATGTCCTTTCAGGGTCATGGATGAAGCTGGAAACCATTATTCTCAGCATTTTGACACAAGAACAGAAAATCAAATACTGCACGTTCTCACTCATAAGTGGATATTGAACAATGAGAAGGCATGGACACAAGGAGGAGAACATCACACACCAGAGGCTGTCAGGTGATGGGGGTCTAGGGGAGGGATAGCAGGGGGTGGTGGGATTAGGGAGGGATAGCATTAGGAGAAATACCTAATGTAGATGACAGGGGATGGATGAAACACCACCATGGCATGTGTATACCTATGTAACAAATCTATACGTTATTCACATGTACCCCAGAACCTAAAGTATAATAATAAGTAAGCCTCTGGCCTTCATTCTTAGTTTTTCTCTCCCATCATGGTAACTCCATCCTATGAATGAGCTTGAGCTGTGATTATTTGGTACTCGGTATTCTCCATGCCATTTTTAAGTTAAAGCTCTGAGTTATGACTGGCTGGATTAAAGATGGGAGAAATTTCTTAGCCACACTTGCCTAGAATTTAGCTCCTATAGCATATGCCTCACTGGGTGTAGATAAGAGATTCTGAGAGACATCTCCTCTCAACAGCATACCCTGGTCTTCAGCTGTGAGCTTTGGGGAGTGGGAGCCCTGTGGTAGTTTTAGCATCTCCCTGGAGCAAGGAAAGTTTCTGTCACTGTGGATTAGGAGGATGGGCAAATGAGCATGTCGTGGTTTAAATGCCAAAGACTCTTGCTGTTTTCACCACAAATTAGTATATATTCTTCAGCATTTGTTACTTTATTTGTTGTATTCGTTCAGGGTTATTTTCAGAGATACCAAATGGTTGTTATAAAACACAATTTTCGCTAGTTATTACTGTTTCACTTGAAATTTAGTCCATGGAACTTCTAATACTACCATCTGAGAAGGTACTGGAACAAAATTTCTCGTAAAGTATCTCTACCTTCTGCATATATTTAAGAAAAATTAAACCAACAATCAAGGAGAAAAAAGCGTTTTTTGTTTTAAGTTCAGGAATACATGTGCAGTTTTTTTATATAAGTAAACTCATGTCACGGAGGTTTATTGTACATATTATTTCATCATTAGGTATTAAACCTAAAACCCATGAGATATTTCTAATTATTCTTATCCTCTCTCTCTCCTCCCATCCTCTACCCTCCATTAAGTCTGTTGTTTTTCTCTATGTGTTGATGTGTTCTCATCATTTAGCTCCCAATATAAGTGAGAACCTGTGGTATTTCATTTTCTGCTCCTGCATTAGTTTGCTAAGAATCATGGCATCTAGCTCTATGTTTCCAGAGGAAGTATCCTTGTTTGTTTTCATGGCTGCATACTGTTCTACAGTATATATGTACCACATTTTATTTGTCCAGTATATCATTGATGGGCATTTAGATTGATTCTATATTGTTGTTATTGTGAATGGTGATACAATGAACATACATATGCAGGTGTCTTTAAGATAGAATGATATATATTCTGTTAGGTATATACCCAGGAATGCAATTGGTGGATTTAATGGTAGTTCCCTTTTAGGCCTTCCAGGAATCAGCACACATGGCTTTCCACAGCGGCTGTGCTAATTTGCACTCCTATTAACAGTATATGGGCACTCCTTTTTCTCTGCATCCTCACCAGTACCTGAAGTGAGATTGTATTCTGACTTGTGGGAGATGGAATATCATTGTCGTTTTGACTTGCATTTCTCTAATGATCAGTAACATTGAGTTTTTTTTTTTTTAATTTTTCAAATGCTTATTGGCTAGACTACACCATCCTAGAGATAGAAATGGGCTAAGTTTTCATAATGAGGAAACCAAAAGCAATTACAACAAAAGCAAAAATCCACAACGGCATTCAATCAAACTAAAGAGCTTCTGCACAACAAAAGAAACTATCAAGAGTAAACAGACAACCCATAGAATGAGAGAAAATGTTTCCTAACTATGCATCTGACAAAGGTCTAATATCCAGCATCTATACAAAATTTAAACAAATTTACAAAAATCAAAGCAAAACAAACAACTTCCTAAACCTTGGGCTAGGGGGAGGGACAGCAGGGGGTGTGGAGCATGGGAGAGGGAAAAGGAGGGGGAGAAATACCAGATGTAGGTGATGGGGTCATGAACTCAGCAAACCATCTTGCCATGTTTGTTCCTATGCAACAATCCTGCATGATCTGCACATGTACCCCAGAACCTAAAGTACAATAAAAAGAAAAAAAAACATGGACAAAAGACATGAAAAGTAAGTTTTTATATACCAGAAAATTGCAATTTAAGAACAAATGGGATACACAAATATTAAGAAAATAAAACATTTAGTTGAAAATTATATTGTGGTATGCCTTTTAAAAAATCTCCTAATATATTACAGAATGATTTTAACACAAAGTTCCAGGTTACCAGGCTACGGATTGCTTGAACGGTAAGTGACTATCTAATGTGCATACAGATCCTTTTAGGTTGGTGACAGTTTTGAATCTAGATCACAGTGATAGTTACACAATACTGTGAATGCTGCCGAATTGTTCACTTTAAAATTGTTAAAATGTACATTTTATTTTATGTGATTTTTACCTCAAATATTAAAAAACATATGGCTGGCCAGATTTTGTTCAGAGGCACTGATTTGTCAGCCCTTGGTTAATTAAATTAAAATAAATGTAATTCCTACATATTTTAAAATAGCAAATGCTGTTATTTTTATCATTTCCATTTGAAACATGTTACATTTTTTTAAAATATATGAAGTAATTTAGGTAATGACTCAAATAATTGTGGAAATTTTTCTGTCTACGTAATAATGACTGTAATTAATGTAAATTTAATTTGCTATGTACAGAAACTGTTTGTAGTGCTTTACCAAGTTAATGTGTCTATCCTTTCATCAGCCACATGAGGTAGATAACGACATTACTTCATCTCTGTTTCACTGATACAGAAGTTGAGGCATAGAGGTAAGGCTACTTGCCTAACACTACAAAATTTTGTAATTGTTTTGCAGGGACTTGAATTCAGCCTAACTGGATCCAGAGTGCAAGAGCTCTTAATCACCGTCCTGTGCTGACTCCCCTTTCTGCTTTACAGTTATTTTCAAAATGCTACATTTGTAGTTTCCATTTTCTTGACTTTACGTTAACTGTAAATTATTATGAATGTATAAGTAAATTTTTAGAAATATCTTTGCAGTTATTTATCACTTTATAACAAACTGCCCTCAATTGTGGAGACTTTGAGAAACAAGCATTTTATTACAACTCCCATATCATGAGTATTGGGTGGACTCAGCCAGGTGGTTCATACACTGTATTTCTCAGGCCATTGCTTTCATATGGTGGCTGGGATGTAATTATCTGAAGGTCATTCATTCATATACTTGGTGATCGAATTAGTCCAAAGACTAATTTCTGTGGGACTGAATAATCATAACTTCCTAGTCTCCTCTTTGCATCTCTCCCCAAAATTGGCATTTATTATCAGGACTTTGGGTGTGACACTGGGCTCCAAAGTGTATAGAGGGAGTAAAAGAGAGAGAGGGGAGAAGGAGAAAGACAGATAAAGGAAAAAATATATATAAGTAAAAGACAGGGACAGACAGACAAACAGAGACAGAGAGACAGAGATAATGTACTGCCTTTTCTAACAGTTTTCAAAATTATGTTGTCACTTTCACTATACTTACTTTTCTGAGAAAGCCACAAGCCTTGACACATTTCAAAGGGAGGGACCATGGTTTGATAAGAATATGAAAGTATTTGCAGTGATGTCTCAAAATTCCATATATATGAGCTTTGAGTTGGTCAACAGAAACCTCTAAGCAACTATGAAATTTATGACATATGGACATTAAAAACACAACAAAATCCTATAAATTGTGTGAATTTATATTTTTACAAATACTGCAACATGTATTAAGTATTTTTAAATATTTACTCATAGACTTTTATATATGAAATAGGTGTCCTAAAGATCTACCCTTCAAATAAACTATGTAGTATACTGAGGTGATCATAAGTGACTTTCTCCCTCCTCTTCTACTATAGAAACATACACCAGCAACAGAAAAAATGGCATTGGACAACACACACAAGCTAGTATAAAATGAAGGATGGATGTCCACCAAGTTAAAATTTGAAGGAATTCTGTAAATAATCACTTGTAAGAACTATGAAAAAGTGATGTTTGGGAGAAAACCAAATGAGACATAGTACCTAGAAGTAAGTAACAAGATTTTACTCTACAGAGTGCAGTGACTTTTGTGAGAAAAATAAATAATACAATGTGTGTGGAACTAGAGATCTCCTTAGACTGCAACAGAGGCAATTTTAAATATAGTGAAGAAGTGCTCTTATAATGCGTTGGGAGTATAAATAGACTGGTGATAGGTGAAGGGTACACATGGGACCAGCACAAGAATATGAGGGGATGTTGCAGAAATCAACACCTGTTGAAAATTTCCTCAAAAAACCACATAAGGAAATAGCCAGTTATACACAGGGGGAGATTTTCACCCCAGGATTTTAGATAGCAGAAACAATCAGAATGGGACTTTAATCATATATATATATAATATGTATTTACCATATATACAAATATACATAAAATACATTTAATATATATAAATATATATATGTGTGTGAGAGGGGGTGTGTGTGTGTGTGTGTGTGTGTGTGTGTGTGTATATATATATATATATATATATATATATATATATATATTTAAGACAAGGTATTTCTCTGTAGTCCAGGCTGAAGTGCAGTGGTGTGATCAGGGATCACTGCAGCCTAAACCTACCAAGCTCAAGTGATTCTCTCACTCTGTTTTTCAGACTGGAGTGAGTGGTGTGATCACAGCTCACTGCAGCCTCAATCTCCCAAACTCAATTGATTCTCTCACCTCAGCTCCCCACGTGGCTGGGACCAGAGTTGCATGCCACCAGACCCAACTAGTATTTTAATATTTTTGTAGTGATGAACTCTCATTATGTCGTCCAGGCTGATCTCAAACTCCTGGGCTCAAACAATCCTTCCATTTCAACATCCCAAAGTGCTGGAATTACAGATGTGAACGACCATGGCTGAACAAAACGAGATTTTTAAATAGGCATTATTAAAACATTCAGAAATGCAAGAGTCACTAATATAAAACAAGAATGGGATAAGGTGAGAAAGATGAATACAAAGATAATTAGATATTTTTGAAATCAGAAAAGGGCTCCCTAAATATTTGAAATGTTGGTTGATTACATGAAATAAAATGAAACCAAATGCTTGACTGATAGAGCACTCAGGAGAAATCAACAAGGCCATAGAAATTGGAGTAAACTGATTAAAACCTAAGAGTGTTGCTTAATACTTTGCATTAAAAATTTCCTGATTACCTGTTTTTCTTCCAAAGCCCTCTTGATTATGTTTGTTTTCTTGGTCTTAACAATCAGTTACATGCTTTGTTAAAGCATTTATGACATGATTCAATGTATTTGTCTCATTTTTTATTTCATTGTTCTACCTCTTGCGAACCGCATGTCCTCATTATGACTGATCAAACAGCAAATTTCACCTTATCTGACTAAGGATTGTGCATTAAATTTCACTTGTTTACCTGACCTTTATTAATCTTTTTTTTTCTCAATCATGCTGAGCCACTGTCATAATGAGTCAGGATTCTAGATCTTTATGAAGACAAATTCATCCTTAATAAAGTCTCTATACCAAAGAACAATCGAAAGAAAAACATCACTTGAAAAATGAGTGCAGTAGATAAACAAAATTCTCACTGGATCATAAACCAAAATAGTGATTAATCAGACTAATAATTAGGAACTTACAATGAAATCAATGATACATGTTGATGTGGTTTGAATTGGGGAAAGTTAATATCGATCATAAGAAAAGCACCAAATAACTGGCTACCACAGTGTTGGTTTGTTGGCAGTATGAGTAGGCTGGTGATAGGTGAAGAGTACACTTCGGCCCAGCACAAGACTCCCTCTAAGTCCAAGCTAGACACTACTGAAATTAAAAATCCAATCTGCTAGTATCTCATTTCTTATAACATTTGGACATCAGGGAAGTGACCACCAGTGGGATGGTGAACCCCGTGGGTGACTCTAAGTTCATTTTTCTCAGAACCTCCGCATGCCCCCACTGTCAAATATGTTATTTTCAAAAGAAAGCCATGCGTCCTATTCATCTGAATTTTACCAATATTCACTGTCTGAAGGAACAATGACTTTTAGAATGATAACAAATGAGAAATTTGAAATGTTATGTTTTACAAGTTTACAATTTTTGTTCCTTGGGTGCAAATATAGCTTTATGATACTGAATCACGATCCCATTAACATTCATCCTTTGCCAGCTACTTGAATGTTAAGCTTCATCAATAGAAAACACTGGAGGGATTGTCAAGTGGTAGATGCAGGAAGACATATCCCATATTCTGAGACCCTACTCTTTACTGTTATTTAGTAATTTTTATGTTTTAAGAATATGTATGAATATTACCTAAGAATATTAAAGAATACATTTAAGAATATTAAAGGATATATTTAAAAAATATTCGAAGGAAACTTCTAATTAGCACATTTTCATTATCTTTTAAGAAACATTGCATTCCACACAGAAACTAGTTGTGAAAACTCCTGCATAAACCATTTGTCCTTGACATAGAGTTAGATGCATATGCTACTTTCATGATTACATTCACAATTACTACATTTTTGTCTTCAACTTCTGTGGTGCTTGCATGTTCCAGTCGTTAAGCAGCATATTCAGAATTTTATAGAAAATGATTATCACAATGATGAAGAATGCTATTTTCAATTCAGTCATTCCACGTGAGTACTTAGAGTGTCTGTGTTTAAATTTTGTTAACTGCTGAGATATTTAAAAGCTTGTAGAATCAATCTCAAAGAAATAGACACATGCACAATATTGTAATTTTTGGAAATTAACATGCTATGTGCTTTTATGGGTCTCCCATCAAGTAAACCTTCATGTTTACATACTTTCCTAACTATATGTGTACATAGTGCTTTATGTGAAAAGACTTCTCAAAATTAAAACAAGTGCATGTATTCTTTGATAACTCATCAATAGACATCGATTTTTATATCTGGATATATGGTCTAAGAATTGCAAAGAAGATCTATTTTGGTAAAGCCCTTGATACATTTTCAGAAGTTGTTTCATTAAGAAAATAAAAGTAGACTGAAATTAAGGTTGTGTAGTACACGTTGAGCTTCATTATTTCCCCAGACTAATCTTTATATATGTTTTTCCCTGTTTTATAAAGATGACATTACCATAAAGAGCACTAATGTATTACATTTTTTTCTTTAACTTTGCTATTTTTTTTCTAATGACATGAGCATATGTTCAAAGTTTAATAAAGAAAAATATTTAGTGTATATTTCTTTTCTAGACATTATAGTAATTCATTTTATTATCAATTATTGCCAATATATTTTTACATAGAGAATAGTACTATAAAATGTATTTCATGTGTCAGAAATAATCATCACACCTCTCCCATTCAATTGTTTTAGACATATCTCCTGTCAGAACTGCTCTTAAATTGGTTCCCTTCTTGTCTGCTATTTGCTTTTCAAATCTTGTTCTGAGTCCAAAGGCTGTAATGAGCAATATTTAAATGCAGGTATTGGAGAGCTTTTGCCATTTCATATGTTTTCTCCAGTATAGACCTTAAAAATTGTTGCACAGAATATTTGGCTCTTTATTCCATCTACAATTTATTTGTCCTTATGAGGAGAGAATAAGTAAAATAATTATATACAATTCTGGTTTGTATATCCTCAGTATTTCAGGTATTAAAGTAGTTGGAAACATCATACCTGACAAGGTAAGGGCAAGAAATGTGAGATCTTACTGCAGGAGAGAAATCAGGTAACATAATCTAGAGAGACTGGACTAAACTTGCTGGACCATATCTATAATCCCTAACTAAAGGGAATAGCCTTTTCTTTTATTTTGTGGATTACTATCAAATTACAAAGGGTCATTACTAAAGCAAAAATAGTAACTCAAGCATCTTCAGGGCTTCATGTGCAAAACATCTTTAGTCTTTCTAACCAAAGATTTTACCATGTTGCATAGTTTTAGTTAGGAAGCCACTTATGACCATCTAGAGTTTTTAAACAAAAACAACTTTTCGTGAGAAAATATTTAGTATTTCATGAAGGATGTGAATTAGAAACTGCCATGTAACACAAAGGACTTGCCTAAACACCATGCTAGGAGACTTGGTCAAGTTTAGTCCAGCTTGTTTGTGCACTACGTCATGGATCTGTCCTGGAAGGTGACCCTAGCTTTCATACTGAGGCTTTGCTCAATGAAATGTGATCCTGCCAATTTACAAAATTACACCATTTATCTCAGCTTGTCCAATAATTATCAATCATTTTTCACTGAATTTTTATGTAATTTTCTATTTCCATGGAGCCTACCACTCTTTTTTTGGTTTCCTTATTTTTATTTCCTCATATTCCCTTTTTATTCCTAAACAGATTTTCTTGAAAAGTCACAGTTACCTTTGCTTTAGTTGAAGTTGAGCTTAGTTCAAACTGCAGTCTCTAGCTCCTACTTCAGCATTCAAGGTAAAATTTGTCTTACAGTTTTTAACAAGGATCTTGCTCTGCTTTTTTGTTGTTGTTGTTGCTGACAGGGACACATATATTCCATGTGATTGCATTTGCTTATATAGAAGAGGTTTCCTTACCTATGCCACAAACATGCATATCCCTCACATGTACTTCTCAACTTAAAGTTTGAAATAAAACAATAAAAATATAATATATAAGCATACAATTAAAATATATATAAATTTATTATATAACATATAAGTACATAAAATATAAATATATAATATATAAATATATATAAAATATACAAATATGTAAAATATATGTATAAAACAAGAAGATTCCAAAAAATGCACAGAAAAAACAGTCTTTCTGATCTTCTCAAGTAAACAGACTGAATTTTAAGTAAATCTCATTTTATTTTGTTTTAAAATAGACATAATTAAGCATTAAAATTGAATTATTACAGGTTTTCAGAAATTAAGATTGTACACTACTTAATGTTTAACAAAGAGTAAAAATTTTGAACAAATGAAGAAGGCACAGGTCTTATAAAATGTAGCCAAGAACTTAGTACATATCTTGATGCATAGTTGTGGCATTAATTGGCATGATCTTCTGTATCATTCCTGCCTGCCTTAGATGTCAAACAGTGCTACACTCTATTCCTTCTTTCTTGTCTTCATGAACTTTTGATAATCAAGCAACATATATGACAAATAGAGTAACAATTGCCACACAAGCCAGCACACTCAGAGAGCAGTACTGGCACCAGGTAAGGTTGTGGGAAGATGGCAGCAGGTACTTGTCCCCCATTGCTGTGCATGAGAAGCTCAATCCAGAAGAGTTTTTGGTCTTTAGAGACTTACTGTAATGAATGATTGACAACCATATAACTTTCTCTTTACAGCTAAAATAACATAAAATAGACACCAACTTATACAATGAACCAGAAAATATAAAAATGTGAAATTTTTGTGTAGATGCTAAAAATGAGTGCCAAATTATAATGGATAAAAAATAAAATATTTTATTTCATGGTGGTTATATCTACTTTAGTTTATAGGGTAGAATTTATTGGATGTGTAAGATTTCAAGATGTGATGAGATAATTTAAGAATAAACAAGTATTTCTAGTGTAGAAATTCAAATCTGGTAACACTAAAGGGTTAAAAAAATATTTGCGAGTACAGAGGTTAAATTATCCAGTACAATTTTTAATGGACCTGGTGTACAATTTTGAAATAATATCAAAGTCTAGAGAGGGGGGGATCTTAAGGCATGATAGGAGACAAATCTGATAAGGTCAGGTTCATGTCAGGGCAAAGCGCATAAGAAGTTCACACTGAACAAGAGTTAATATGAACATTATATCAGTGGATTCATGGTTAAAAGTATGAAAGCAGATGGCCTTAGTTTGAATACCAGCCTGATATCTATTGGCCTTTTTTTTTTTAATGTATCTGTTACAAGTTTTTTATTGTTAAATTGAATGAATAAGAATCTTAGCTTTCTTGCCTGATTAGTGTGAGTAGTAATGTAATGATTCTTAGAATACCTGGTAGAATTATTCTCATCATATAGTGATTGTCAATAAATACTTACTGTTTTTAGTGGTTTTTCTTGTACTGTGACTTTAGAATCTAAGCAGCTTTCAATATTTTACTTTGAGGCATTGTAGTTCCATTTTTTTCTAGTGTTGAAATAATTATGGACTAACAGCAAAAGAAAAAGAGTGCATATAAGTATCTCCCTTACCAAATTGAAACCAAAATTGCTAAAGCATGGCACGTAGCAACAGCAATGGAAATAACTTTTCTCCTTGTTATTCAAAAAACACAGTGGGAGGACTCTGTTTTTCAGAGGAAGGCACTAATTCTGATATATATTTTCATACAATTGGGAAAGACAACAAGGAAGTTACATGATACAAAGAACTAGGCCAAGGGCAGTGGCTCCCGCCTGTAATCCCAGCACTTTGGGAGGCCAAAGCAGCCAGATCATGAGGTCAGGAGATTAAGACCATCCTGGTCAACATGGTGAAACCTGCCTCCACTAGAAATACAAAAATTAGCTGGGCATGATGGCTCGTGTCTGTAATCCCGGCTATCAGGAGAGCGAGGCAGGAGAATTGCATAAAACAGGGAGTCAGAGTTTGCAGTGAGCCAAGAATGCACCTCTGCACTTCAGCCTGGCAAAAAACAGAGACCCATCTCAAACAACAACAACCACAGCAACAACAACAAAAACAGGGATATGGACCAATGGAACAGAGCAGAGGCCTCAGAAATAGCACCACACATCTACAACCATCTGATCTTTGACAAACCTGACAAAAACAAGCAATGGGGAAAGGATTCCCCTATTAACTAATGGTGTTGGGAGAAATGGCTAGCCATATGCAGAAAGCTGAAACTGAATCCCTTCCTTACACCTTATACAAAAATTAACTCAAAATGGATTAAAGATTTAAATGTAAGATGTAAAACCATAAAAACCCTAGAGAAAACCTAGGCAATACCATTCAGGACATAGGCACAGACCAGGACTTCAGGATTAAAACATCAAAAGCAATAACAGCAAAACCTGAAATAGACAAATGGAATTTAATTAAACTTAAGAGCTTCTGCACAGCAAAAGAAACTATCATTAGGGTGAACTGGCAACTTACAGAATGGGAGAAAATTTCTGTAATCTACCCATCTGACAAAGGGCTAATATCCAGAATCCATGGAGAACTTAAACAAATTCACAAGAAAAAACAACCCCATCAAAAAAGTAGACAAAGAATATGAACAGACACTTCTCAGAAGAAGACACTTATGCAGCCCACAAACATATGAGGAAAAAGCTCATCATCACTGATGATTAGAGAAATGCAAATCAAAACCACAATGAGATACCATCTCATGCCAGTTAGAATGGCGATCATTAAAAAGTCAGGAGACAACATGCTGGAGAAGATGTGGAGACATAGGACACATTTATACTGTTGGTGGAAGTGTAAATTGTTGGGAGCCCTTCTGTGTGAAGTCTTGCAAAGCGAGTTTCACAATACAGGAGGTTGAGCCCAGTTGCAGAGCCCCCAGAAGGAAGGAACTCGAGACCAGATGAGTAGGATGAAAGGAGAACTGGGTTAAAGATAACGCAAGATGGATGGCCTTCACTAGAAACAATGAGGTAGCATAAACATGTTTACGAGCACTCTGTATAAACATTAAGAGCACAGATGGTGATTGTTACTTTGTAGTTCCTGATAAGTTAGAGCACATGATGTTTTCCTTCTATTGTAGCATTGACGTAAGAGAATGCCTAGAAAAGGTATATATACTGAACTTCTAAAAAATAAAGTTGTTGTCGAGCACTGACTTCTCAACCCTCCTGACCACGCTTTCTGTCTCCCTTTATTTCTGCGCACTCCCTACTCAGGTTGGAAACTTCTTGCTGGACAGGAGTT
>JAZHEH010003252.1:0-31223 GCA_036589455.1 Ateles fusciceps | reverse complement strand
CCGGTGACCTCAGGAGCCCCAGGGATCCATCTCTCAGATGCCCTACAGAAGGACCCTGCAAGACACCACCTGCTGAGGCCCCTTCCTTCCACCCCTGACCCCTGGGGGGCCACATTATTCCCCTGAGAGCTCCCCTAGGTTATTCCCACCCGCCCCGCATTGACCTCCAGCCTTGGAGCACCCTCGCCCTTTCCCCACCCGTGGGGGACTCCACAATTATTCCCCCTCCAAAGACCCCTCCCAAAACTGCCTCCTGGCATCAGTGATGCTGTCACACCTTGGTGACTGCCCAGGCTGCCCCCTTCCCCGCCCCAAGCACCTCTGAGTCTCCATCATGACTTCCCCAGGTCTAGGGCTGTACTGAGACTGCACAGCGACCCCGACACACAGGGCTTCCCTCCAGCACTCCCTCAGACATCCTGCCCACCCTACAGGGGAGACCAGGCTCCACAGCCCCTAAAAAGGTGCTTTCTGGAGACCCCGCACAAGGCACCTCTGTCACACAGGGGCGACCCTATGAATCCCTCCCCAGATATCCTTGGGCCTTCCCCCAAGGGGAGACACCACAGGCGGAGGACTCCCCCTGGAGAGGATCCTCAGAAACCATCCTGAAAGCCACCATCACAACCAGAAAGACCCGAGGGAGAAACGTGGCCACGAAACCCATCTCCACATACACACTCCTCCCAGCGGCAGCTCTAGGGACCCCACTCATGGTCACCTCACCCCATGGTGACCTCAAAACGTTGCCCCCCAGGTTAAAGGGAAAAGAAAGGAAGAGTCCGGCAGAACTTCCCACAGGAGAATCCATTTTCCTTTTATTCATTATGCATTGGAGCTAAAGTGCAGGGCACGAAGGGTTTTATAGAAAATTTTAAGCTCTTAGTATAGGTTTCCATGGAAATTTTAAAAATTAACAATGATAGAGATAATAGATAATAAACTCATCATAAGTACATTATCACTAGGTGTCAGCAATTCTCATTTTGCTGTTTAATTTCAACTATCAATTCCAAATATTCTAGGAGTTTACATCAAATATAAGATACAATATCATTAATTATGGAAGAATGTAAGTAACTATATCTAACAAGTGAAGATAAAATAGAAAATATATTATCACATCTAATAAAAATTTTAATATTTAAAATAGATCAATTTGTGTATTCACCAAAGAGTAGACTCTGCAACACCGAAGGCTTTGCATGAAATGTTTTAACATCTTTCATGTAATATTTCATCTTCAGACACAAAATATCAATACATGAAAATATTCAATTATGTATAAAGGGCCATAGACTATGTTTGGAGGAGGAAATCGCAAATCGACAGTGGGATATTCCAAACCACTTGACTGTGAAAGTAAAGGCAAGAGGCCGGGCATGGTGGCTCTCACCTGTTATGCCAGCACTTTGGGAGGCTGAGGTGGGCAGATCACGAGGTCAGGAGACCAAGACTATCCTGGCCACCATGATGAAACCTCACCTCTAGTAAGAATATAAAAATTAGCTGGGTTGGTGGTGCATTCCTTTAGTCCCAGCTACTCGGGAGGCTGAGGCAGGACTGTCACTTGAACCTGGGAGGCAGAGGTTGCAGAGAGCTGAGATCCCGCCACTGTGCTCCAGCCTGGCAACAGAGCAAGACTCTGTGTCAAAAATAAAAATAATAGTAAACGAGTAAACGCAAGAAAGAAAATAGGGATTCCTATTGTTTCTGATAAAAGGAAAGGTAACTCTCAGAAAGCCACTCCCTCACTTGGCC
Source organism: Ateles fusciceps (assembly GCA_036589455.1). Lineage (NCBI taxonomy): Eukaryota > Metazoa > Chordata > Mammalia > Primates > Atelidae > Ateles > Ateles fusciceps. The sequence goes on along the minus strand of JAZHEH010003252.1, from coordinate 29,462 downwards.
ATATTCAGATGTCTAGAACAAGGCACAGGCCTGGCCGTATCCAAGGAAACATGAGGATTCAGGTGTAACAAAAGACAGCAGAGATCATGGGGCATCTTAGGATTCTGCCCCCAATATCCACCCTTGCACAAAAACTTGATCTGACATCTCATATTGGTGGGGATCTGGTGTTCTTATAAGAAAAAAAAGTGTCAAAGTGTTTCCCTTGTAGACTCTGGGGAAGTTGATCCTCAGCACTTTCTATTTTGGAAGCCAGAAAATGCTTTCTTGATTGAGAAGGGGGGCAGTCCTGTGCACCATAGGATTCCATCATTGACTGTTTGTCAGTGAGTGCCACCAGTTATTACAAGGAGAAATGTCTGCAGACACGGGCACACTTCCTCCGGATGCAGAAGCTGCTCCCGTGAGAACTGCTGCTCCTCTCCATAGGTGAACAGACTGACAGATGCAGGCAGCACCAGCAATCTCTTGAACCAGTGAGGTGCACTGGAAAATATGAGTCATGGTGTGTCCCTGCGTTAGAATTATTGAGAGGCTTTTGTTTTGTTGACAAGTGCTGAGATGATGCAATGCACCAGGGCAAGATTAGCTGGGAAAATGATCTTTATGTTTTGAACCCAGATGATCCTCCTTGATTTCCCGGAACTGGGTAAATTCAGTTTTCACTTCCATAGCTCCTCTAACAATCCCAAGGCCAGTCTGCTACTTGTCTAGAAGCTTGTCACAATACTCTTGAAATCTTCAGGAGTCCTATTTTATTTTTTTTTAGTTTTGGCATGACCCTTATGGGCCTGGGGGAAGATGAGCTGATTTCATCTCTCCCTTTATAACCATGATGTGGGAGCCTCATTTCACATGCACAGATTCCCTCCAAAGACTAGATGAACAGGCCTGAGCCCCCATGGTACTTGGAGTAATGACAGCCTTGTCCCCATGCCACTCTCCCTTCCCACACTTGTTGAGTTTTGGGCCATCGTGCATTCAGTGCCTCAGTGGACAGAGATCCAAACCCAGGTACTCTCACAAATCTGGAGCCAATTCTAAGTTTTTTGAATTCCAGCTCAGCTCAGACTGTCACCTGCTTGGGACAGTGGGTGACTGTGGACTCTGAACTGGGATGTGCTGTGTCCATGTGACAGTCTTCCTCTCCAAGAGTTGTTCAAGAAAGTGGTGCCCTAGGAATGCCATCTGGACTCGGTGGAACAAGAAGGGCAGGGAGCACCTGGCACCCACTGTTCATGCCACCATCACCCAGCTTCACAGTGTGGCTATTTGAAGAAGTCTCCACTCTATGAAAATCCTAATCAACAACAACAACAATAACAACAATAAAATTTTTTTAAAAAACATAAAAAAAGAAAATCCTAATTTTTCTGGTCTTTTTCAGCAGGAGAAGTGATATTTTGTAGTCTTTATAGTTGGCAAGTCCAGGATCTTATAATGCTAATTTCTCTCCTTAAGATAAGATGGCCTTAGTACGCCGAATACCGATAAAATCCATGCTGATGAACCTTGTCATAGCGGCGACATCTTGATGCAAGTCTTTGTATTCACACGGCCGTGACATAGCCTAGGAAAGTCAATCAAAGAGAAAACAGGTACAGTTTTTAGAAAGGCCCCAACATTTTTTAAAGGGCATCATTGATGAGAAGCCACACATACAGATTCCTTTAGAGGGTTCCCTTGCAGCTGCTTGGGCTGAGCTTTACACTGCCAGGTTCTGAGGGTGCAACTCCCTGCCCATTCACTAAGGTAGTCTCCTTTAAGAGCTATGAAAAGACTGCCAGAGCCAAGAGGAACTTACTTTATAATTTTAAAATTGGGCTCATTGCTTGGTGATACTGTCACATAAAAAATAAAATAGGGCTCCTAAAGGTTTTAAGAGCATTGTGACAAGCTTGTAACAATATTATCTGTCACCTGTGCACTTGTGCCTTCAACGTAATCAACGTACACTCGTGCCAAACAATCAACTTCCTCAGTGATTCAAATTCTACACAATCCTTAGTAGTTACTGCACACTCCAAGCAAATGTTAATGAGGCAGGTGCGTGCTGGTCTGTTTTGGAACATCCGAGAAGTCTAATGATTGAAGCACCAAAAGGTGCTACTTTGCTTGCACATTGTGGTAGATAAATGTATTATTCCCAAGTACCACCAAGACACCAGAGACAGTGCCAATTTTAAATGTGTCTATTTCAGTTGTAATTTTCCTGTATACTCACCAAGAGTCATAAGCCATAAATCTTACATTGTCCCATGAAGCCATTTTCATTAAAAACCCATGTCCTTCCTACACCCAGTACTTGAAACACTGGCACCTTATACAGTCTAAGCACAAGTCTCTTAGCCACTACTGCTTTGTCTAATAAACTCCTGGGACTGCACTGGAGATGTATAGAATAGACAAGGATGCAAATTTGCAAACTGCTTAAGTAAAAGACGGTCAAGAGCGGTAAGTGCATTGTCTATTTGGATATAATTAGGAATACAACTGCATTTATTCTTGTATGTTATGTGAACGGGTAGAGATTAAAAACAAAACCCATTAAGAACAGATTAAATTTAATTAAAAATATTCTAAATTATGGTCACAGCAGTGAGAATATCAATAATTTTTAAAAATATGGATCCTTGGCCGGGTGCAGTGGCTCATCCCTGTAATCCCAGCACTTTGGGAGGCCAAGGCGGGCAGATCACCTGAGGTCAGGAGTTCGAGACCAGCCTGACCAACATGGAGAAATCCTGTCTCTAGTAAGAATACAAAATATCCGGGTGTGGTGGTGCATGCACATAATCCCAGCTACTCAGGAGGCAAAGGTAGGGGAATCCCTTGAACCCAGGATGCAGAGGTTGCAGTGAGCCGAGATTGCACCACTGCACTCCAGCCTGGGCAACGAGAGTGAAACGCCATCTCATAAAATAATCATAACAATAATAATAATGATTCTTGCATAAACCATAAAAGATAAGAAATATGATGCCAAAGAAATAAGCACTTTGGTCTGTTAATTTTAAGGCTTTCATTTTCCTAATCACTACTTAATATGATTTTGTCACAGATGTTGGCTTTTGTGGCTGACGGGAAACTCCACTAAGTGACTTCACAGCCTTACCTTCAATTTCTGTGCTTTATCTTTGTGAAGAAAACTAAATGGAAAATACAGGTCATGGTCGTATGCCAAGGCACGCAGGTCAAAGTAATATTTCGCATAAACACTGGCAGACACATGAATATTAAACTCAAGTAGCTCCAAAAAGCACTTCTCCATCTTACTCCTGGGGGAGGAGAAACACAATAAAACCAAAACAGGGCAATTTTAGTCAAGTGGGTTATCTTTAAAAATATCATTCTGAGCTACTAGGATGCTCCAAATTCTGTTTTGAAACAAATAAAGGCTGCCTGGTCGGGTCCTTACACTAATGTCCAAACAAGGCACGGCTGCTTGGGGTCTCTTTGGCATCCCAGCACTCCAAGTTTGGGATGAGGGCTAGGTGGAAGCCTCTTCTGCAATCCTGCTGCTGACCCGGGGCCTATTCTTCACAGTTCCCTTAGGCCAGCTGCACAACTCAGACTCCACGCTCACTCACAAACCCCGCAATGGCGATCAGATGACAGGAATGATGGGTACCATTTATTAGCTCTGAAGAAGCTCCAGGCGTGTTTACCAGGACAATAACAGGAAGGGACTTACTGAAGGAAGATGGGGCACATCACCACGGCAACAAATGGACCCATGGAGAGCCACCCTATGACCTCGGAGGAGGAAAAACTCTAAGGCTACAAGGAGGATTCATCCCAAATAAACACATAAGCAAGATACATTCCATGGCAAAAAGAATCCCCTTCCCTCTGCTCCAGCACATAAGGCTATGTCAAGGAGGCATAATGCAAGTTTCTGCTCACCTTAATATTATGGAGAGACTGGGGAAGAATAACATTTACAATTCGAAAGGCAGAAAAGTCAAGGAGAGACATTTTGGCTCTACTAAACTCATTGTATAATGTGATTTATAGTAGGGCCCTGGCCTTAACACATGCAGTGTTGCTCTTGAGTTGGGAAAGCAACCCTGAAGAACTCAGCATCTGTCACCCCTGGGCAGAACAGAATGTGCAGGAGTTGGATGCAATGGGAGAGGAAAGGACTGGGAGCCGTCCTCTGCCTCACGGTCATCCAGCTGCCCTCACCAAAGCTAAATTAATAGGTCCACAGTTAGAGTCATTCTGGCTGCTTTCAGAGTAACCCCTGTAATCAGTTAATTGCTTAAAAATGATCAATTTCTGAACAATACATTTGGTTTCTTGGTTTGAAAGTTTTAACATTTTACTCACTGGCTAAGTCAACAAATGCTTGAAAGCAGGGGGCACTTAGACTACAAGCCAAGATGTGCGGATCTCATTTGCTGAACTTAAAACCCAACTGAACCTACTTCCAAAATTCATTTCCTGGTCACATGTCCATAAGTCTATAGAAATGTAAATCCAACAATATCTGAATAGACAGCTAACCAGGACTTGACTTACTACAGGAATTAATGGCACTTCACAGAATTAACGTATCTATTAATAGAGGTTTAATCGCTGAAGAAAAGAATTCTGTGTACAGACTATGCATCTTCTAGGATTTCTGGTTTTTTAAAAGGCTAGATGATTGAATAGCATATCCTTTATGACACAGCATTTATGAATAGTGGCTACTCAGTTTTACTCTCTAGAAAGAAAATATATTCTAGGGAGACACACAGATGTTGGAAAGTTTTAAGAAAAATCTGATGGACAGCAGTTTTTTTATCTATTAAATTGACACTCAAAATGGGATCATTGCAAACAGTCAACAGCAGTGGGGTGAGACACATGGCTATTAAACACTTGGACGTAATGCTTTTCAGCTTCCCAAGATCATACGCAGAAGCAGCCTGTTCGGAGCATAGCTCCTGGTGTTTCTCCGTTCGCACACAAACAGCTCTGTTTGGAAACAGTCTTCTTGGAGCTGGCCTCTGCCTCCACTCCTCCTGGAGCTCACTTCTGTGGAAACCTGCACATATCCCTGCATGCTCTCTGATCTTGTGACTAGAAATCAGAGTCCCAGCCAGCTGAGCTGCAGGTTTCGAGAACGATTCAGCTGCCGAAATGGCAGAACTAAGTGTTCGTGATTACAAACTTGAAACCACCTTTGCAAAAATTGTAACTGAGAAAATTATGACAGCGAAAGAGGGCTGATCTGACTTCATCTCACTTCTAACCTCCGAGGTGTCCTGTTCATTCCTACACAGAGGCCAAACTAACTTTGGAAGGAATGTAGTTTGTAGTTTAACTTTGAAACAAAGATGGTAACAACCCTTTCCCAAAACAAACCCCTTTCCCACCTGGGGACTAGATAGATGACCTTTCCAGAACTAATAAATTAGCCACGAGATTAGAAATTGTGGCTTAGGAGTCACGAGGCTGAAGGCTGCAAGAATCTGAACCTCCCCATATTGCTCCTGGGAATAACATCACTATTGTGAAACCTAAAATCAGGGCTTGAGATATTTTGCAGACCCTGTACTGGGATCAGGTGGCACCTCCCCAACAAATAAACGTGGCTCATCTGGTTTTGTGGCCCCCACCCAGGAGCCAACTCAATGCAGGAGGACAGCTTCAACTCCATATGATTTCATCGCTGATCTGATCAATCAGCACTTCCCACTTTCTGACCCCCTACCCACCAAATTATTCTTTTAAAACACCATCCCAGAGTTTTCAGAGAGACTAATTTGAGTAATAGTAAAACTCTGGTCTCCCATACACCTGTCTCTGCATGAATTCAACTCTTTCTCTATTGCAATTATCCTGTATGATAAATCAGCTCTGGCTAGGCAGCAGGCAAGGAGAAATCAGGCAGTCACAAATCTTGCTTCCTTCGAGGGACCAGTTTGCAAATGCATGACTACAATTAAAGTCACTTTAGCATTTGCAACTTTCAAAGTACTTGCATTTGTCTCAAATACATTTGCTGTCACACTCTTTGCTAAAATGGCTACCACAAATATCACAATGATCACTTGGTTTATACTTTAGCAAAGTGGTGGCAAAAATGTTTTTTGTTTGTTGTTTGTTTCTGAGAGAGAGTCTGGCTCCATCACCCAGGACTGGAGTGAAGTCACGTGATCACAGCTCACTACAGCCTAAACTTACCAGGCTCAGGCAATTCTCCCATGCTCAGACTCCAAAGTAGCTGGGACTACTACAGGTGCCTGCCAACACACTTGGCTAATTTTAAAAAAAATTTTTTTGTATGGACAGGGTTCACTGTGTTACCCAGCAGGTCTGAACTCCTGTGCTCAAGTGATCCACTCACCTCAGCCTCCTGAAGTGCTGGGATTACAGGCATGAGCCCCTGAGCTCAGGCGCCAAGTGGTTATTTTTGAATGTAGATATATGCACACTGCAGTATATCTACAATATACACTATATCTTCAATTGTAGACATACACCGAGGTGATTCTGAATTAACAGTCCTATCTGGAGTCACGGGCAAAGATCACAAAACTAACTTATGCCACTGCCTGGCATCATCTTTTCTGCTGCTGCTCAATGTAAACAAGAGCTGCTCCCTCATCTTGCACCAGATGCAGCCGACACAGCTGTCCTGACTGTCCAGCGGGCACCCAGGGCGGCTTTGCTGGAAATGCCCCCCCTGCTCACCCTGCCTGCCTGCTCCAGGGCCCTTCACTTCACAGCAGTCATAAGGCCAAATTGGAAGGGAACCCTGGGGAAGCTGTGTTTCAGTGTCATGTTGGTGCATCTGGGAGGAACCCCATGACCCCGCAAGGCTCCCCGCACTCTCATAAACAACTCCTGGTCCCCAGCCTGCTTCTGTGAATGTCTGAATACCCAGGGAGCCTGTGAGTGTGGTGGGCATGGGGTGATGCCCCAGAAATGCTTCTCACACTGCGGGAGGTGAATGCTGAAGCTTCTAACCCATCAGACCGATTTCCAAACACATGCAATGTTCCCAATGGGGGAGGAGCCAGGGCACAGAAATCTGTAGCTATTTAACGTCGTATCTCAAGGTGCCTATAAAAACAGATCTTCAGATTAAAGGGGGAGACAAGGACCAGCAAAAGCAAATACACAATGGGGGACTTAGGTTAAAGCTATAACTTCTGCATAGTCCAGAGGCCTTAAGACCTTAACAGTGGCCAATTATTTCAAAGGCCAGATGTTTGCCCCTTAAAAGGGGACTGAAACTGGCAGGCAGCTTCTAAAAACCTATAAAGATATTTACTGTACTGTGTCATTCTGACAGCACACTTGTAAGAGGTTTGCCAAAAAACAATCAGAAAAACACTTTTCAGTTTATCAGCCAGTTATTACAATAATAACACATCAAGACTTACCCACTAATGCTGGAAAATATAAACTGTTATACTAAAGCTGGATAGATTGAAGTCTGTGGTCTTATGCCTATTTCCTTTATCTGCACAATGAAACCTATAAAGATATTCCTTACAGTGATAACTTGGAGAGCAAATGAGGCATGGAAAATGATGACAAAGTTGGCCAAAACCTTAAACTCACATTGTCTCAACTGCAACATCCTTGGGATTCTGGCTGTCATCCACACTCCACAGACGACGCTTTCTCCAAACCTTGGAGGCCAGAAGCACAGCTCCGAGGACAATCTTTTTCCAATTAGTAGGACAAAGATCGATGTTAGCATTAGTCAAAAGGCGTTCAATGTACACCTGCAAAATAGAGCACTTGTCTTTGATTTCAGTTCTGTTTCAGTGTGGTGATAAGAACATTTCAGAATGGAAGACTTCTGGTTTTGGCCAGAAAGTAAGTGCCTTTTATTCTCATGTTCTGCCGAGACTTTGCTCAAAGCAAGAGGCCAAGTCACAGTCATAGTCAGATACCTCTGCAGCATACTCTGCCCATAGAAATTTCCATGCCAATTTCACTCACAGGGATGTGAGCATGAAGAGAGGCACCTTCAGCACCTTCACACTCATCCAAGGCAGCAGAAACACAGGCCTCGTGCAGATTAAGGTTGTTCAGGAAACACTACAGTGCCATCCGCGTGCAGCGTCACACCTGGCTGGCGCGTAGATAGGAATTTTACAGGTGTGCCGTGCTCGAATGTGTAACACCCAAGTCATACTGAGAAGACTGCTGTCTTCTCCTTTTCATCATAACTAACCCGCTCTTGGGACACAGGTTTAGGAACTGTGGGTCAAAAGCACCTCCCAGTGCCTGCCAGGCAGACAGCATGACAAGGGCAGGTCTCTGTTGCTGAGAAACAGTCCCTGTATTCAGTGCCTTGAAGAGGAACGCATGTGAATGAATGGAGAGTCCTGCTCACAGCTCCTATTTTCCATGTCTCCACAATCACTTCATGAAAACTTATTTCCTGTCCTACAGTATCTGCATTCAGTCAATTCTGTGGGTTTGAAGGCAGAGAGAGCTGCCGGCCTCTGTATCCTTGGGGTGCCTCTAAACCTGTCAAGCAGTTTGTGAGATAATCTCAGAAAGTATTTCAGAAAGTATTCTCTATTTATCCAATCTCTATCCTATAAAGAACTGGGTGAGGGACCAGCTGAGTGAAGGTTACAGAGATAAGCTGTGAGGTGTTGCTACCTCAGAGGGTGCTCTGTAGAAGAGTATGACTCTATGCTACTTGAAGTCTTTGTATCAAGGTGAAAGGAAAACAGTTCATTTTAAGAGAGTTCATTTATTGTCTGAATATTATCAGATTGGTGGCTCAGATCTGGCAATGTTCTCCAAAGTCAACTGTGTTTTCCAAATCACATGGCCCTTGAACACGACATGTTCTTATGAGAGATGCCGCTCCCTTTCTCCAAAACTCTGCACTGTCGGGTATCCAGGGAATAACCCTCCCTCCCAGGGTTCAACTCCACAGGACTCAATAGAGAGCACTGAAACAGGACTGGTGAGCCCTCTACTTCCTGTCACCTTTACTGGTAAGCTAGTGACCTGCTGACACTCATCGATACCACTTGCCCTCCTGGGTCGGGGAGAAAGTTCCTCTTTTAACACCAACTCTTCTATCAGCATGATGGATCCTATCCCACTTTTGCAGAACACTGTTCCCCAAATCACCTCTTCTTGAAGACTTTCTCCCTCTCTGCCAGGGATTTTCCCCAATACAAATGTGTTGCCTGTTCCCATCCTGCTCCCCCACGGCTCCCCCCAGGATGTCCTCTCATTTGCTCACAGTGTCATGCCCTGGTGCCAGCTCCTCACCTCCCATCTCTCCTTAACCACCCCCCCCACCCCCATCACTCACCTGAGACTCCTCTTGCTGAGGTCCCTGGAGCCTTCACACCCACGAACCAGAGCCCTTCACCCCAAGGCTCCACTCCCTAAGCTGGACCATTGGCCTAGCTCCTGTGGACTAATACTTACATGTCAGTTACCCTCCTCCAATCTGTGTGCAATCCCTCTATGGCTACCTTCACTGGTAGGCTGCCTGCTTCAGATTCTGCGCCGCCATGTGTCACGGCTCACCTATAACAGCCTAGTTGCTTCTTAGTCCTCTTCTCTGCCCCAACCCTCCTCCCAACTATCATCTACTCTCCCCAAAGCAGTTGGGATAATCTCTAAATTAAGAACACTGCACTCCCCCTGCTCAAGATCTACCATGAGTATCACCTTCAAACTGGAAGAAAACCTTAACTTCGTCCCCTGGTCTGCAAGCCAAAGGGCTCTGTGAGCTATGGCACCACCTGTGTGGCCTCATCTTTTCCATTCTTTCTTTCATTCCTCTCACCACACGGGCTCCCTGCTGTCTGTTCCTTGAACACACATGAAATGTGTTCCTCTCTCAGTCTTGGCACTCAACCCACTGCCTGTAATGCCAGCACTCCTTATCATCCTCGCTTTATAGTCAGGTCACTGCTCAGATGTGACCTCTCTAGAGAGGCTCCTCCTGATCATTCTACCTGAAACAGCGAGCCCCTCCCATCACTCTCTCTGTATCCTGCTTTATCATTTTGCTATTTGCCATTACCTAAAAAGAGAAATGCTTTCCTCATTACAACAAAGGCCTCGTAAAGACAAGGACTGTGCTTAACCTGTCCTCTTCTCTACCCCAGCACTTAGAAGAGGGGCACAGGGTTGGCATCCCGGGGGTGTTTATGGAATGGGCAACTTCTTGGCAGCATTTACCACTGTGACCACAGCCTTTCCTATCGTGAACCCTTTGTTCTTATTATTTTTCCTGCTCTTCCTCCTCCCACTCTGGGCACTTTACTGGGGGCTTGTCCCTTACATGCTGGTAGTCCTTACAGAGCTATCTTTTGTCCATCTTCTCTTTTTTTTCCTTTTCCTGAGTAGCTGCGACTATAGATGTGTCCCACCATGCCAAGCTTGTCCACTTTCATTCTAAACACTTTTTGCATTTCAGCAGATACTCTTTTTTTTTTTTTTTTTTTTTTGCTAGACTTTTGCTCTTGTTGCACAGGCTGGAGGGCAGTGGTGCAATCTTGGCTCACTGCAACCTCTGCCTCCCAGGTTCCAAACATTCTGCTGCCTCAGCCTCCCAAGTAGCTGGGATTACAGGTGTCCACCACCATGCTCAGGTAATTTTTTGTGTTTTTTAGAAGGGACAGGGTTTCACCATGTTGGCCAGGCTGATCTCGAACTCCTGACTTCAGGTGATCCACCTGACTTGGTCTCCCAAAGAGCTGGGATTACAGGCATGAGGCATCGTGCCTGGCCTTTAGCAGCTACTCTTACTCTTCATTCCTTACCTCCAGCTCAGATTCATGCTCCAGTCCCATAGATCCAAATGATAACGGGACTGCTCAGATTTATGGTCCAGTCCCGTAGATTCAAATAATGACTACACATGTCACTCTACTATCTCACAGGGACACCAAATTTAGCCTGTATATAGTGAACTCCCCCTTCTTCCAATCCAGCTTTCCCTCCTGCATCAGCTCTCTTTCTCTCCATCTGGAAGTACCACTCCTGCTTCCCCTCCAGCATGTGCTGAGCATTCCCAATGGCTACAGCTCCATGAAATGGCCTGCATCTGATCCAATGCTCATGGAGGGGTTTCTATGCAGGTGCCCAGCAGAAGCCTTCACCCCTAAGCTCTAGCCGGATGCTAAAGGAGAGGGTACTGCTCTAAGTATGCTTTCTCTCCAGGCCGTGTGGTTGACTTTCCTCTACAGGTTAGTGTGGGGGAGGGGTCAAACAATCCCAGCCATCTGAACAGGACTTCCCATTCAGAATGAGTCTTAAGACAGGAATTCTATGAGAACCATGTAGAGGTTAAGGACACAGCTACAGCTTGGCAGGCTCACTAGCAAAGCCCGTGTCCAAGTCTTACTGGTTCCACATGCCTGGGCAATTTCCCGAGCAGGCACAAGAGGTCACCAGGAACAAAAAAGCATTCAGAGCAGCAGCTCCAGGTCAGAACTGTGGGGAAATACAGCCTGGAACTCAGCTTAGACCTACATTGGAATCTGTTGAGGGAGAAACCAGAAGTCTCTCCTGCTGTTTTTAGTAGGAATTATTCTGTGATAAGAAAAGCAATGGCATCATTTTAAAACATGATGATGATTAAACTCTAATATGTGTATTTACTTTGCTTGCACAGGTTTCTCTTAAAAGATCTGATGAGAACTTTAGGAACCTACTTTTATTTAGAAACACGGCCATACGCTGTGTAGGAGACCAGTTATTAAAGATGCTTTATAGATAAGAAATAGCTTACCAAAGCTACGATTGCACATGGAGCTGTTAGTTTTGTGACTTGAAAAAGAGTACAGAAATATCTGAAAATGCAGTTGTGTTGGGGGTCATCCTCAAAGGATTTCCCCGGAATCTTTTCTTGCTGAAAGAAGAAAAAAGGCAATATAAATATTCATTCAAGAAAACTTCTTAAGTACTCTTAAGATGGGAATGTTCAAATTTGTGCCCACGTGTCCCTTACAGTAATTTTGCTGGGATCAAATGTCTTTTAGTTTTAAAAATATAAACAGTAGGATCTAAAAATATTTTTGGTTTTCTGTAAACATAGGTGCTAAGGTGGCCCTGTGGCTATCATATGCCTGAAGAAGGAAGTTTTTAAGTTTTTATAGCATTTAAAAAATTTAAATTTAAATCGTTTTCTAATTCTATTCACAGAGTTTGTGCATAGTTGTTAGGACTACTTAAAAATATTTACGTTGTTTGCTGCTATAAAAAATTATCTTTTAAAATGACACATTTTGTTATTTGGATGGTATGTTTATTCCCCTTAGCGCACAAATTAAACAAAGCTGTAAGTCAGCTCTTACTCCAGTGTGTCCAATTTACAACACTCCTTACATAAGATGATTAGACACAACTTAGCGAAGACTTAATGGTGGATGATTTTGACTTCGTCATGAAATAAACACAACTCTATAAGACATAAATAGAACCTCAGAGAAAGTGACACTTACTGAAAGTGGATGTATTGGCTCATCAAAAATAGCCAGAGATCTATTTGCATATCTATAAAAGAAGAATGTGCATTTAAGAAATTAATTCAGGAATTGTTCATATCTTAGTAAAGTATCTGCTGAGAGTAGGGCATGGAGGGTGGAGGGAGATACTTCTTGTTTGCTTTGGTAAAATTTGTTCACCAAAACTGTTGTTGCCAATTTTTCTCCTGGGTCCTGGCCATCAGAGGGTTTCTTGACCTCTTTTTCGTCAGCACATCATGTTCTGAACTGGGAAGTCTTTTCTACATTGATGAGCCAGACTTGCCTTTAAATACTGACCCCCGCTAACAGGCAATGGTAATAAACTATATCTATTTTTACTCCTCTAACCTCATGGTGGAACACAGGAACATTTTAGAAAGCAGTAGTTGTTGGCAATAAAGATTTCAGAACTTTTTAGAATGAATTAGGATTTCCCAAATCTTTCTATTATACTTTTATGTTTGTGTAAGTAGTTTGAGTTACAGACTTGATTGCCTTTTTATTTTAAAAGAGGCCAGTCTTCAATGAACTTTAAAAACTAACACATTATGTGATCATTTCAGAAACCAGTGGTTCTCCCAATGTGGTTTGTGGACCCCTGAGATTCCCTAGGAGACCCATGATGTCAAAACTGGCTCTTGTTGTTGTTGTCATAGGGTTTTGCTCTTTCGCCCAGGATGGAGCACAGTGGTACAAACCTGACTCACTGCAGGCTTCATTCCCTGGGCTCAAGCAATCCTCCTGCCTCAGCCTCCCAAGTACCTGGGACAAAATGTCCACACCACCATGCCCAGCTAATCTTTTTCTTTTTTTCTTTTCTTTTTTTTTTTTGATAGATGGGGTCTTGCCACATTGCCAAGGCTGGTCTCAAACACCTGATTCAAAGTAATTCTCTCATCTTGGCCTCCCAAAGTGCTCAGATTACAGGTGTCAACCACCATGTATGGGCCAAGCTGTTCTTACAAGAATACTAATTCAACCTGAGAAGCTGATTGAAAATAAAACACACAAATAATTTATTACTTTTTAAAAGTATTAAGACATTGATTGCTTTCTCCCTGTTCAACACTTGTAATGACTGCTTAAAAGCAAAAGTGGGTCAAACTGATGGTTTCTCAGTATGAATAAGGGCAGGGGTACCAAATTATACCAGTATTCCTTCCACTCTTCCCTGCCCCTTGCAGTTTTTATTAAAGTAGCATGTTTCACTGAAGAATGTCCTTGATGAAACAGTAAAAATTAATGGTGTTATTAAATCTTGACCTCTCTTTTTAGTATTCTAAGTAAAAAGTTCATATAAAGCACTTCTGCATACTGAAGTATGGTCATGTTAAAGAAAAGCACTTGTGATTTAATTGTGAGCTGCACAAGCCAATTTTTCACAGAACACCATTTTTATCTGAAAGTATCACTGACTGTTATCCACAAAATTAAGTCAAGTCAGTCTGTCATTTCAAGGAAAATAACAAGTATTTGTTATCTATAATAAAGCTAAAACTTTCAAGCTAAAAATCAGGACTCTGAAAACTCACACCTACTACTGTGAGCTTGACAACATCTCCAAATTTGAAGACATTTTTATAATGGTGGTGATACTAATGAAAGGGAGTTTTTGACACTATAAATAAACCAAGTAGCCAATGCATAATATTGTAAAAGCCAGTAAGGGGAAAGATCCATTTATTGTACGAGAAAGATCAGTGACTATTCGTGAACTAATTCATTGATATGTACAATCCCGCTATAACTATTTTAATCAGTTAGCACTTGTGGAGTTTTGGTGGGGTTAAAGAATACCCACAGTTACCTAAAAGCTTTAAACATACACCTTTTTCCTACCATATATTTGCGTGAGGCTAGGGCATCTTTTTATTGCTTCTTTACAAATAAATTGCAAACAAAGACATAAACAAATACACTTTGGAACCCTTAATAATTTAAGAGTTAAAAGAGTCTTACAGACCAAAAACCCCACACACGATTCACTGTAACACTGTAAAATAAGCACTCTACAGCTCATAATGTCTAGAGTTATGACCTGACAGCATGTTTCGTATGACACAAAGTGATGAGCTGGAATAACAAGACAGTTTTCAAAGAGCTCACCTGTGCTTTATGTTGTAATATATTGCCAAAGTCACACTGTGGAGGGGAAAGAAAAAAAATTGTAAGAACTGATTTTAACATTTGTTAGGCCTGAAGATACATTTCTAAAGCGGGGAGGAGGGAACCCTCTCAGTGGCCCTGAAATCCTCTATTCAAAACAGTACCATGTGAGCACTTTCCTTTTGTTTTAGTCCTCTGGCTTTACAGCAAAAATAGGAGAACCAAAATGCTAGGCAATATGCTGTTAGAAGACATGTGTCTGCAGATGGTTATCATGTATAAACGATGACATATTTTCCCTGTCATTTGCTCTTCTGCACATAGAACCTTTCATCCTGTGCAAGTTACTTATATCTATGTGAACATATGCTTATATTGAGGCCAGACAGTACAGTTTTGCTTTTTAAGTTGCTAGGCCCTGCATTTCGGCTGATTTAGTTTACCATCACCTACTCACCCATTTGTCATTATTTCCCTAAAACCACAGAATGAATGTGCTTTATACCAAATAAGGTAATTTAACATCACCTATGCATAATGATTAGCATAAAATTTATCAGTAAACATTATAATGCATCTAAAAATCTGATGACACTTGTAGCTCTCCTAAAATAAGCAGTGCTAAACACACAGCATAACACCACATCATACAATATTAATGACAAGTACTTCCAAATTAGTTTAAACAAAATATGCATGAACAAATACAACTCTTCGGTTGTATGTTACTGTGGTCCAAAGTCATCCACAGATGTTGTGTGTCAGAAAACAGGGGGTTTCTCTTTGGTAAGTTCTGTGCTTCCATTCACCCTCCACATTTAAAATGAGGCTCAGAATAATTTGAGAAGGCAAATTTGAGTTGTAAAAAGTAGACCTTCCAACATTATTAGCATCTAAGATGGATGTTTCTATAGTGCTTCCAACAGTTTCATCTCCAAATTTTAAGATCACAGAATTTGAAGTTACACGCTGAAAAAGGACCACCGAACCTCACATGACACTCCATGCACCACCCACTTTACAGTTAAGATAACCAAGGCTTAAAACTGATTTGCCCAAGGTCCTCGAAACAGTGCTCCTATGAACTGCAGGTGTTCACAAAACACTATGGTATGGTATAAATTGAAGCATATGCACACATAGATAGAAATGACTTGCACAGATGAAAGCCTCTATGGGGAGAAAGAAGAGCAAGTGACAGGGAAAACGTGTAATTTTTATATTAGAACCGTCACTTTTTCACACAAAGGAAGCAGTGGCCTCCACATTTGCTGCACAGTGGATCACCCAGGGAGCTTTGAACAGGGCCTCAATGTCAGCTGGAGACATTCTGATTTAATTGGCGTTGGGTATGCTTTAGGCATCAGGGTTGTTGGTAAAGTTTCCCCCAGGTGATTCCGATGTGCAGCAAAGTTTGGGAATGACTGAATTAGGGTTAAGATCAGAATCATCTGGGATGCTTTCAGCCATCTAATGATGCCTCACATACTTCCCCATTTTCCTAAAAGGCTTGTGAGTGCCCAGAGATGGAGGGAAGGTGGAGCTGGGAAGATGTACATGTTTGCAAACATATATTTTGAAGACATTTAGTATAAGTGATTCTAATATGGCTCACTCCTTCCATTGAGAACAATGTTCTACTAACCATGAAATACATTTTTCAAAATCTTTCCTAAAAGCCAATTTGCTATAGTAACTTGCTCAGTAAACCTTTATTTCATCAAAAGCAAATATACCAAATAATCCCTTCCTGAAAACTGGAGAGTAAATTAACTCTACTGTGCTTCAAAAATAGACTTCCAGTCCAGGCATGGTAGCTTATGTCCTGTAATCACAGCATTTTGGGAGGCTGAGTTGGGGTGTATTGCCTGAGCCCAGGAGTTTGAATCCAGCCTGGCCAACACAGCAAAACCCCTTCTCCAAAAAAGAAAAAATATATATTTCAATTTTTTAAATAACTTGTAAAATTTAGACTACACTGGGAGAAAAAGCAGGACCTTTACTTGTTTGAACGAGGTTAAGCTTAAAAACTACTTTTGAATTGCATACTGAAACATCAGAATCTTTTGAAATCAGAAGAAGCCAGGGACTCTAGCCACAAAAGGGTGGCTTTTTACTTAGGCCTGAATACAAAATATTAAGTGTTGACACCGTAGAGGTCAAAGCTCAGGGCTTTAGACACAGGTAGAGTCCAGTTCTTGCTGAAACACAATTGGATCTCAATGATTGTCATACATGAGAGAGGAAAGTCACATTATCATGACTATGAACTGCCACTTTTGATTAAAGTACAAGTTACTGACAAATCAGCTTCAAAACTAGTACATTAGAGACAAAATTAAGCTTGTAACCTAGTCATGTTTATAGACTGGAAAGTCAAGTTAGGGATAAGGAGATTAACATTCTGAGGTACCACTTGTCAAACGGTTTTCTGAAAATCAACACTCATAATCTAAGGAGACGTTAATAATGTTTCCTGGACATCTCCATTGGAGCTGGCTTTTTAAACCAACTTGAACCCATCTTTCAAGGGTGTTTTGGAAAAGGGCATCTCTGATTGTGGCCTATGAAGTGCTGGTGCATGATGGGAAAATTTAAATGCAGATACACTATGGTGCCACTGGAGGACAAGCTGTTCCTTCTTCCAAGAGTAGTTTCCAAAGTAGTACCCATCGTCTTAGGCCTGTGGCCCATAAAGAACTAATACTTTTTCCTAGAAACATCCAATCAAAAGCACCTCTCCTGTCCATTAGGTTCAATACTGTCATAACATAAGTGCATCAACTAAATAGCTATGCTTTTTCTGGGATTGCTTATTTGCTAACTGGCTTTCCCTTTTACCACGCAGTGTCTAAGATTAAAAGAGAAACAGAAAATTTATACTTAGGTCCTGAAAAATCCATATATCATTGACGTCAACTTCTTAAACTGCTTGCTGAAAAGGGCAGCCAAATGGCTGAAATAACAGCGGATGGCCGGGATGCTTTTAGCATACGGGGGTCTGTCACTCAGCCCTTGGCAGCCTCGTTGTACTCACCTTTCTAATGTGTGCCTGAGATCAGGCTTGCTGACTGTGCTGTTATCTAGCAATATGGTGGAACACGAGCTGTATTTTCTATCAAGATGCCACGGAGGTATCTGAAGGAGAAGGAAGATAGAGAAAAATATCACAGTAGGCTGAACTTGCAAAATCATGGGGTTTTTTTCCTTTGTCAAAATGTCAAACAATAAAGCATTAAGGTATTTTTTAGACCCCGTGACCTGCCTGAGTGTGGTATCATGTGCAACTCTATGGGAAACTCATTGGAGGCTCTTAACTTTCACAGATGATGTTTGAGAAATGGGTTATAAAATGCTACCCTTGATATGACACCGATCATCAAACCTGGCAAGCCTCTATTATAAATTCCCTTTATAAATAATGGGAAATATTTAAAATGGGATTTCATGTTTTTTTCTTATGCAGTAAAAAGCACTGAGATTTTCTATTTCTGTTATTCATTAACTACAACAAAATGTCATACATTAAATAATATTGACACAAGAGCATTTGATTGCAGTAAATGAAGACCTAATACTACATTTACTAAGTTACTAATCCTAAGTGTGCTCATTCAAGAGACAGTGCGATGGAACCAGTGTGTTAGTCAGAGACTCTGTGTGCCAGAGCTGCTCAGTCACCAAACAAGTGAGGGGCCATAGGTCTCCCTGGGCCTGTTTCCTTGTGGGAGGATGGAAAAAGTACTGCTTTAAGTCTCTCTCACATCCAAAAATCAGATGATGAAAACAACTTTGGGAATTTAACTTTCACTTCATGTTTACATAAGACTGCTATTACATTACTCAAATGAGAACTTCTGAGAATACTTTGCATTCATTTCAAAAGTTAATTGATTTCATTCTTTAAGTTATTTGATGCACATTATGGCACATTCCTGCCTCACTCATGCTGCTCTCTCTCTGGAATATTTATTCCTTTCCCCTTGTCCCAGCAAGCTTGACCTCATCCACCTTCTGGGATCCCCTTGCCTGCAGCCACACCACAAAACATTTCTGGTTTTGTGTACTCATCAGTCTAATTCACCGCGTGGTACATGATACAATTGCCTACAGAGCATCCCCCCTCATGAGAAAGTAAGCCTCTCCAGGGGAGGGGGGACCCCTTCTCTCCTACCTGCAGCTCCTGAGCACAGAATGTGGGAGAAATTATGGAGTTCAATAAGAGCTTGACAAATATTTAAATCAGTTACAATTTGGAAAGTAAATCTTCCTACAGATACAAATCGGTGAAAATTCATCCACAGTGCTATCAGAGATATGACAGTGAACCTTTTGAGCCCTGTAGAAAATAAACTATCTCTAAAACACTTTCAAAGTATCTATTCATTTGTTGAGAGTGCACCAGTCAATACGGAAACTGCCTCAACTATATTAAGTAAATGTTCCTCCTGGCTAGCCGAGGTGGTTTACTCCTGTAATCCCAGCACTTTGGGAGGCCGAGGTGAGTGGATCACATGGTCAGGAGTTCAAGACGAGCCTGGACAAGATGGTGAAACCCCATCTCTACTAAAAATACAAAAATTAGCCAGGCGTGGTGTTGGGCGGCTGTAATCCCAGCTACTCAGGAGGCTAAGGCAGAGAACTGCTTGAATCCAGGAGGCGGAGGTTGCAGTGAGCTGAGATTGTGCCACTGCACTCCAGCCTGGGTGACAGAGCAGGGCTCCATCTCAAATTAAAACAAAGAAAGAAAGAAAGAAAGTGAGACAGAGAGAGAAAGAAAGAAAGAAAGAAAAAGAAAGAAAGAAAGAAAAGAAAGTGCTCTTCCTTAAAAATAATCCCAGTAGCCAAATACCAGTCACCAAATAGTTGAAAAGATCAACAGTATTACTTAAAACCACAAAATACCCATTATTTTAACTGGAAAAAAAAAACTAACTCAGATGAGTCTTCCTTCCTCCTCTTAATATGCTCGTTTGCATCATGTTATCACACTCTTCCATCAGGGTCTCTCACAAATACATTAAAGACAGAACAGGTTTGGATCTACTATTAATGAGCTAGTATGAAAAAAAGAAGGCAGGGTAGGGAGAAGATCTAGTGGTTGTTTATAAAACTGCACCACATTTAAACATTGCCAGTAGCCAATAATCAGAAATGTCCATACAGTCCAACACCATTTTGCTGCTTCAGATGATTTTTACTGAAAATTCACTTATTTCTTAACAAAAATCCAAGATGTTTTTGAACAATATTACTATTTGAAGGACCAAATTACCCTTTAAGGTAGAAATGTTTTAACTCTAGCTAAACTCTTATGTTTCTTAAGCTATTCTCTTATAGTTTACATTAACAGTGTATGTGTGTCAATGTATATACTTTTATTGTCTCAAAAACAAATATGGCATAAAAAATAAAAATGGACTCATTCAGATACTTTCATTCAAAGGGAAAGAAGGTATCCCTTAAGGTCACTACTATTAGGGGTAATGCAGCGTAATACTTTAACATAACAAAAGTCAATTCTCAGGAAAATTCCATATATGAGAATAAAAATAACAGGAAAAATGCACCAAAACACAGACTAGTTGGTACAGCTTTAGGTGATATCTGTCCCTATTTTTTTTATTTAAAATTTCCTATCACTCACTGTGACCTCCACCTCCATGTTCAAGCAATTCTCCTGGCTCAGCCTCCCATGTAGCTGGGACTACAGGCGTGTGCCACCACGCCTGGCTAGTTTTTGTATTTTTAGTAGAGACGAGGTTTCACCATGTTGGCCAGGCTGGTCTCCAACTCCTGGCCTCAAGAGATCCACCTGCCTCAGCCTCCCAAAGTGCTGGGATTACAGGCATGAGCCACCACACCCGGCCCTCAAGATCACTTTTTCTCCCCCACTTTTTTACAAGACATATTTTAGATGTTTTTAAAATAATTAATGACTTTTAGCTAACTTGAAAATTTCCAATACTCTGTGTGCTAACAAAATAGTCCATCTATGTTGACAGCAATGGGACCACATGGCAGGTATGAGTTTGAATAGAATTATTACACAAGCCTAGTGGAAAAGTGTAATATGCTTGTTATAGGTATAACTAAAAATTATCTGAATTAATGTTATATATGTTGAATTTAACTTAGATTTACACTTACATATAGGTTCTAAATTTGTTAAATATGATGGATTGACCACAAATTTATTTTTCTTCCTTCTGAAATCTCATCAGAATTAGTCATAATAAACATATACACAGGACCAGGAGACAGGATTGAAGCAGATGATTCTAGTCAATGTTGCAAGGTGACAAGCAGATAGAGGAGTGGTAACTGACATGAAAGCACAACCCTGTGCCCACAGGGAGTGACTTCAACAGAAACAAGCATCCTGTGTATTTTGAACAACCCAACACAGTCTCCAAAATCAAGCACATGTACCTGGAAGCTAGGGTGAAACATACAACAGAGCCGGCAAGGTCAATAGTAAATCTGCGGTTAGAATCCCAGGTCCACCTGTCCTCACATCTTATAAGGAATGTGGATGTGTATTCTCTGGATATATTATACCTGAAGGTTTCTGAGCTCAGACCTACCAGGGCTGAAACCTGGGAAATGGGGGTAAATTGCACACACACAGTGAAACTCCACCTTGCTTCCCAACCCTGCTTCTGGAAAGCCAGCAGCCATGCTTGCACTGCCCAGGCAGAAAATTGGGAGGCCCTTCTTGGAAGAAAACTGAACCATGGCAAAGAAAATACCCTCATTCCCTCATAGAACACACTGATGTCCCTCAAAGGAAAAGCTGCCTCGACATCCAAATCCCTACAGTGAGACCCCTCAGTGAAAAAAAGGTCCTGCTTTCAATGAGAGAAAGCCAAAGACCACCACACATTTGAGCAAAGCCTCCAATGGGAGATCAGAACAACAGGAAAAAGGAATTCCTGGGACCAGGAAAAATTCAGGAGCAAAACTTTTTAAAAATCTTAAAACACCCTTAAGGAGATTTTTAAAAATTCAATAGAACAGTCAGCATGGACAGTCAAAGAATCTCTAAGAAACAGAACAAAAGACAAACTGGAAAATCGGAGGTGAAGAAATTACAGATCAATGCAGAAATACTGGTCTAAGAGGTCCAACATCTGAATCATAAGACTAAAATAATAATAATAAAACAGAACACATAGAAAAATTCTCTAAATTGTATTGCAGACTTAATGGCCACAATAAAATAAAAGGTCCCCACCAAGATCTGTGATACAATTTCAGAATCTCAGGGATACAGAAGGTCCTAAAAACTTGAGAGATGGAAACATTGATTACGTATGACGTATCACACAATGGCAATACTTTCAAAAACAGTATAATAAAAATGCAATAGAAAAATGTCTTCAAACCATGACATTTAGTTTTCACTCTAGAATTTTATACTCTATATCAAAGGAGGGGTTTTAAGAGGGCCCAGATCTCTACACATGTGTGTCCATGAGCCTTTCCTCAGAAACTGCGCTCCAGCACCACTGGGGAGTAACACAAGGCAGAGGGCAATGCACAGTCTAGAACTCAGGGACCCAACATGAGTGGTCCCAGAAGAGTTCAGAGAGAGCTCCCAGGCCAATAGGCACAGGGCAGCCTAGGAAAACACAGTCTATCCTGGGGAGGACAATGAAAGGCCAAGGAAACTTGCTTCAAGAAAAAAAAAGGAACGTATTTTTTAGTAGATAAAACATATTTTTGACAGGCATGTGACAAATGTCACAACTCTTGGGGAAGAATAGTTGTTAGAGAGCCAAAGGAATATAGTCAGAAAGTCAATTCCACACACACAAAAATGAAGGATGTGAAAACAAGGAGACCAGCAGGAGGCTAATGGTCACATTTGGCTTTATGAGCCATCACGGGCTAGGAAAAGGGGGGTTACCTGGGAGAAGCACAGAAGTGTTCAGGTTTCAGAAATATTTAAGAGAAAGAATGAAGGATGTACGAGGAGGAGGCACAGTCAGAACATTATATGACTCAGCAATGAATAATATATGCACAGTCATAATCATGTAAATATCAATTTGTGATTTAATTAAAAATGTGTTACAGGTGGAAGAAACGGGGAGGGAAATAAGGTCGCAGTGGAGTGAGGACGCTATGCTTTCAGCTGCTCTGACAGGGAGTCAGCAGAAAGTGTTGAAGAAAATGGACTTAGCTATTTTCAACTTTATTTCATTTAAAAAGATTAAATATTTAAGGCAGATCTTTATATCACAACCAAATTATTTAAACTTAACTTAAATGTCAGAGAGCCTTAAAAATGGGCACAGTAAGTTAAAGACTTTCCTGCATAAATCTGACGCTTAGGAAAATAGAAAAGAGTTAGAAAATTCACCAAAAAAGGATCATGCTAACAGCACTGGGTCCCTGTTACATTTCTAAAGAATCATGACAGATAGACTTTTAATTTAAACAATTAATTTCTTAACTTTTCAAAAGCTTACTTACGGAATATAGGCAAAAGCTTCTCCTCTTTCTTGCTCTAAAAATAAAAATATAACTAATCAATTCTGGTATAATAAAATACCATAGAATAAAAGTAGTTGCTAATCATCTGATCATCACTATATAAAACAAGATAAATCTGATTATCACTATATAAAAAAATTCCATTTTTAAAAAATTTTTCATTTAAACAAAATTTACCATTTATATAATCTGGCATGATGAATCTCATAATGTAAAATTTAAAAACACAGTTTTACTTTTTGACCTAACACATATTCTATTACATACAAATGAAAGAATCCCCCATTACCTAAGGAAAGCCAAAACAAATTAGGGAATGTGTGTGCCCTCCAAATCTCATGTTGAAATGTAATCCCCAGTGTTGGAGGTGGGGAAGTCTTTGGATCACGGGGGCAGATCCCTCATGAATGCCTTAGCGCCATCCCCTTGGTGATGAGTGAGCTCCTGCTCTGAGTTCATGCATGATCTTCTTGGGTTTTTGTTGTTGTTACTGTTGTTCTGAGATGGGCTCTCACTCTGATGCTCAGGCTGGAGTAGTGGTGTGATTCTGGTTCACCGCAGCCTTGACCTCCTGGGCTCAAGTGATCCTCCCACCTTCCCATCTAGAGTAGCTGGGGCTGCAGGCATGCACCACCACATCTGGCTAATTTTTAAAATTTTCAGAGACAGGGTCTGACTATGTTGGCCCAAGGTGGTCTCAAACTCCAGGCTCAAGTGATCTGCCCATCTCAGCATCCCAAAGTGCTGAGATTGCAAGTGTGAGCCACTGCACCTGGCCTGATCTGCTTATGTAAAAGCCTGCAGCACCTCCCCCTCTCTCTTGCTCCTTCTCTCACCATGTGAAAGATGACTTCTTCACCTTCCACCATGGTCACTAGCTTCTTGGGGCCCTTGCCAGAAGCACATGCTAGCACCACACCTCCTGTACAGCCTGTAGAATCGTGAGCCAATAAAGCCTCTTTTCTTTATAAATTATCCCGTCTCAAGTATTCCTTCATAAAAATGCCAAAATGTGGGACAGATGAGAAATTTAGCTAATAGAAATGTTTACCTATTTCATTTCTGAACCCCTATGCAGCAGTGTTTTGTTTTCTGATTCTACATTTACGCATAGCTTACTTTCATTACCAGGATCTAATAGCTGACAGCTCTAAGAACGAGTTTCTGGCCAGGAGCCAATCTGGAGATGCACTAGGATATCTGGAAGCATCCCAAACGACTTCTTGGTCATCTATTCATACTTTACTGAAAAATAAATCGGTCTTTTCTTAACTAAAAGGTAGCCTATCTTAAACTTAAATGTCAAAATGAGTGTGCCAATTCAACTGAACAGGGTATCCTCAGCACACACAATCATTTTGTTCTAATAAAGGTCCAAAGAATAAAAGCTCCAGAGAGGGACGTGGGCCACACTTTGTTCCCTACAATGCCTCCTCCTTTGAAGTTGAACTGGTCTCATGGACACACATTTCTCACCACTGAAGTGACAGGGGCAGGGGATCGGTTTTCTTCTACTTCCATATACTCTATGTGTGAGAAGCCCATGGCTCTGGAAGAAACTGAGAAATATAACGATCCTAACCAGAAATTACCAGCTCAAGTCAGACAAAGTCCACACAAACTATGAAAATGCAGGTGAACAACCCCTCTTTTATTGTGCTGCATTACTTCAGAGGTTATTCTAGAACCCCCACTTCTTGTATTCTTGCTGTTAAAATTAACTGAAAAACATGGTGTATGGCTTTTTTGAAAATAAAGTAAGATTTAACAGAACATTAGGAAAAATAAGCAAGAGTACAGAAAAATCCTACAGTTCTCATTCTCATCCTAAAACAAGCAGGATATGGAAAATTTACACTAGTTTCACACACTAAGGCTAACATGGAAAACAGCACAGGGCATGTTACATTTCTATTACATTCCAATGAAAAAGTTCTAGCATCGACTCGGATGTGACGGTGCTTAGGGCACTGTGTAAAGAGGAGGCCAAAATCACAGATCCAATCTAGAACAATGGATTCTTTTGATTTGCTCAAGTGAAATCCAAGCTGTGGCCTAAATCCTATCACTCATCATTAAAACGTACTCTTTAGAGCAAGGGAAAAATGGCAAAGACGTGAAGAAAAAGGCATAAATCCGTGACTACTACACTAAATCATGTGGCCAATTAATTGTGTTGGTAAAAATGTCACTAAATGTGTAAACACAAAGTCTGTATGTTTCCATGACCAGTGACAACTAAAGGAAATTAGATCACATATTAAAATAAGACAAGTACATCTATGAAAAGTTGAACACTTTTAACTAATATCTGAGTTTCTCTAAATACTTTCTGTAATACACAAGACAGAAAATTTTTAGGTTTTTCCTTGGAGGAAGAAACAATATTGTCTTACCACTCATTTGATACTTTCTCAGGAAGAGTGTGCTTGCCCTGGGATGGTCAGAGGCAGTATCTGTAGAGGAAGAAGAGGAAACAATGTCAGAAGTGAGGTGAGTAAAAACGATTCTTTTTAAAGCTACATAACCATTTTAATCACTTTTAACAGCCTTGAGAAAAGCTTTTAGTAATAAATGTCAAGAAAATAAAGGCACCAATGTCCCAACTCTACTGGAGAATGCAAAAATCACAGAATCTCTCCATGTATGTGGAATAAAACCAGGCTGGGGTTGGGACTTCTTTTTCAAACTTGCACCTAAATAAATGGATGCAACTTTTACATGAATCACATATATGCCCTCCTCCTTCTACTTATCAAATATAACCACCTTCCTCTAGGCTGCTATTACCAGCACATTTCAGGGAAAGTCTCAAGCAGTAAGAGATGCTGTGGTCAATTACTGTGGTCCGACACTGGCTCAATATTTCAAATGTCTTAAAACAAAGAGCTGTTTTGGGCAAAAACAATTTTTTAAACAGACAAAGTCTCACTCTGTTGCCCAGGCTGGAGTGTTGCAATGGTGAGATGGAGCCAGCATAACTCACGGAAGGCTCAAACTCCTGGGCTCAAGAGATTCTCTTGCAGCTGGGACTGTGGGTGCAAGCCACCATACCTGGCTAATTTTTAACCAATTTTGTAGAGACAGGGTCAAATGAGACATACCTGTAAATGTGTTATAAATCCCCAAAAATGATATGAAGAATCTATTTTGGGCCCTCATCCAACACTACCCATCTGCTACCTGGTGTGTAAAAGCACTCAGAGGCTTACCTTACACCACCAAACAAGGAAAAGCTTTCACAAGTACTTGCATGCTTTGCGTATAAAGGCACAATTCATTCACATACTCTCTTTGTTCATTCTTTCACCATCTTTGAATATTCTGAGACAACAATACCTTTCAGCTACAAAGTCACATTTGTCACGAAGCTTAATTATTCTAACTTTTAAATAAATTAAGAGGCCAACCAAAGTAAGCAGAAGAGCTGTAAGACATTTCCTCTACAGCAATGAAATCTGTAGCATACATTTTCTATTTGGAAAACTTAGCTTTCGGCCAGCCTGGGGTTGAGAAAGGGGCCAGAACTGGGCATTGGGGTAGGGAGGAGGAAAGAAACCACCAGATGCAACAGGGAAAAAGAATGAAGGGTGGGGGCAGGCACGAGGCAGGGCCAGTCCTCCTGCCTGGTGCATGGGCCTGGGAAAGCTGGCTAGGGACAGGAGGGAGGAGCCCGAGGCTGTGGATGCCTCTGGGGTGAGGGGGAGGGGTGAGAACTGGTATCAGTGTCAGCCAGAGGCATACCTGAGGGCAAACAGTATCATTCATTGCCTTACCTTTGGGCATCTCCTGGTCGCTGATGTGCTGCAGGTAACGGCCATCACCAGCTCCCAAATCCCGCAGGGCAGGCTCCACAGCAGTAGGGTCTGGCGCTTCCACCACCTCCCCCTCATTGATGTTAGAGCTGCAGATCGGTTCTGCCCAGCCCACCCTGGGCTGGCTCTGCTTGGGTCTGGCATTGGGGAGCACCAGGATCCCTCTGCCCGGCCTCTGCTCCTCTCTGCCTTGGTCTGCACTTACGCTTGACACTGCCTCATAGATATCACAGCTGCCAGACACCTCCCCACACATCCAGCTCTGGCCCCAACTGGGTCTGGCACTGGTGATGGACCTGTTCCATCTGCCTTGGCCTGCGCCTTTGCTTGCCACCGCCTCATAGATGTCAGAGCTGAAGGACAGATCCTCAGACCGCCTACGCAGACCTCGCCTGGGGCTGACTTTGGTGCACAAGCAACAGCTCAGCGTGTTCCCCATGGGGCACCTTGGCTCCTCTCCAGCAACTTGGGCCTTCCCTGGTCTCCAAGTCTGCAGAGCTCAGCACTTCACCTCTTTCAAACACAGGCACGCTGGCAGGGCCAGCCCCTGGCTATGGGGCTGCGCCCCACTAACAGCTCACTCCCCCACCTCAGCCACCTCCCCTGAGATGACTTATCTGAAGGGAACCTGCTTGATTTAAAATGAGTCTAGATACAACAAGCCTGAGAGCTCAGACTGCGGAGAAGACACCACAGAGGGAGTTCCTCCTTCCACTGCTTTCCACCAACTGAAGGAGGTTGCCCTACCAACCACCAGAGTTCCAACCTGGTGCCCAGGAACCAATCAGGCACAGTCTCCTCCATGAGGCGCCCCCACCCCCATTGTGATGTGGGAGCTCAGGCACGTGGCTCACCAGGCCCCGCCCTGTTGGCAGCCCCGCCCCCACCTGTCATTCATTGCTGGCTGCTGGGAGCTTTCCGGTTTCTCCACTGTGATGACGTTCCTAGAGATCACCTTACAATGAATTATACTAAAATTACTGTAACCACATCTGCTTCATGCCTTATCTGATATCCAAAGAACTCTTTCCCCTGTGGCCTCTGAGTTCTTACAAACTAGAAAGAAGAGAGAGTAAATTTCTGCAGTTGCTTTCAGAGAAAGCATTGCCATAAACTAAGTGTACTCTGTGATGTCAACTTACATTTTCAATACATATATAGATTCAATACATATTTATTCAGTTTACATTTTTTAAAAATTACACACATATTCATCCAAACTAACAAGAGTAGTAGGGGAAATTTCTTAAAATTTATACGCTAAGTACACCACATTTTTCTAATTATCACTTGGATAGAGCAACTTAGAATCTATGGTTTCAACAAATGAAAAGGCTTACGTAAAAGAAAACTGGGCCGGCCGGGGTGGCTCACTCCTGTAACTGCAGCACTTTGGGAGGCTGAGGTGAGTGGATGATGAAGTCAGAAGATCGAGACCATCCTGACTTACACGATAAAACTCTGTCTCTACTAAAAATACAAAAAATTCACCGGGCGTGTGGCACACACCTGCTGTCCTAGCTACTCAGGAAGGCTGAGGCAAGAGAATTGCTTGAAACTGGGAGGCGGAGATTGCAGTGAGCCGAGATCGCACCACTGTACTTCAGCATGGGTGACAGAGACAGATTCCATCTCAAAAAAGAAAAAAACCACCACATAATACAAGATTTTAAATGTGAAAATCATTGGTACATTTTCTTTTTTTCTGGAGATGGAGTCTCACTCTTCTTGCCCATGCTGGAGTGCAATGGCATGATCTCGGTTCACCACAACCTCAGCCTCCTGGGTTCAAGTCATTCTCTTGCCTCAGCCTCCCGAGCAGCTGGGATTACAGGTATGCACCACCATGCCTGGCTAATTTTGTACTTTTAGGAAGGCCGGGGTTTCTCCATGTTGGTCAGGCTGGTCTCTAACTCCTGACCTCAGGTGATCCACCCACCTTGGCCTCCCAAAGTGCTGGGATTACAGGCGTGAGCCACTGGTCCCTGCCATTGCTACTTTTAACTAGCAATTACCAAGTAAATGTACTGGGAACTGCTTTGTGACTATGGGGATCTATGGAATCTTTCTCATGCTTGGTTGATCTAAGAAATATGAATAATAACTCAAATTTTATAAACTTGCTCTAAAAATTAAATGAGGGAAAAATAATACTTCTCCCTCCATATATTGAACACTTACAAAATTACAGGCATTGTGTCTACATTTTTACAGATGTACCATATGTAAGCCTCATAACAACCCCATGTTTTATAGATGAGAAAACTGAGACTCAGAGGACTTGAAAACAAATTCACTAGCATGTAGCAATGAGAGATGTAACTGGGGTTTAATCCAGTTCTATCTGACTCCAAAGGTGGTGCGTCTTAATGAAGACCAAGTTATACCCTGCACTTGTAGGTACTCAAAAGGATTCCCTCTTTCCACCCCCTTATGTGTGAATTTCAGTGGCTTTCACAACCTCAGAACAACCCCACACACCCTCTCAGGTTGCCTTCCAGTGGTCCCCTTTTTCTTGGGGATGGTTAGGAATCTGCATATTTAGATGACTTCTTCAGGCCTTTCCTTATAAACA